>JASEVX010000006.1:52604197-52740473 GCA_031761405.1 Serripes groenlandicus
GGGGGGGGGGTCATATTACTATGGCCATGGTATAGTGACCCCCCCCTCCAAAATCTTTTTTTTTTATTATTATTAGTCGCCGGCAAAAGCCGCGACTTCTATTTTTAATAGCTTTTCGGAAATCACATGGGAGGGCGGCTTATTATTAGAAAGAAACAAATCTAGATGATTTGAACATATTACAATTGTGGTTGTTTACGAACACTAATAAATGACACATCTAAAATGAAATAAATATTCCGATTTTTTAATGTTTGCAGTTTTTTTTATTTCACTCGCATTTAAAGTTTTTTGTCTTATTTACGAAGACAAAAGTGGTCCCTTCAAGACGTGAACCAACACCCCCTAATGCAGACTCTTATGTGTCATCATTGAGGTCAATTTCGGATTCTCCTTTTAATAGCAATTTTAACTTACTAAATGTTGTTTTCATGTTCAAAGAGATGTCTTGATTTGTGTAGAATTCATTTAATAATGTTAATCCATGAATATCTAAAGTAGGAACTGTTTCTAAGCTAAATATAGACCCCCCCCTATTCTGTTGTGTAGTTTCGTGACCTTTAACATCGATTTTCGCGCATGCGCATTTCGATATGAAAAAGTGAGTGATATTATTTTATTTTAGACAAGTACAAGACGAATGTTTGACGCAAAGCGTCAAAGAGAAGCCGCAATATTTCGTTGTACATGTAGAAATAAGAAAAAAAGAACATTTTAAATCCACAAACAATAGAACAATTTAAACTGTAGACGGTAATGCTGATATATTTCTCCTTTTGAAGGACTTTTGTGTGGTTTTCTTCAAATTACCTCCTTTAAAACAATACCAGGATATTTACCTTGTGATTCGAATAAGATTGACAAACATTGAAATTATATGAATGAATACTATTATTTAAATAAGTAACAACAGCAAAATTAAATTTAAGCCAGATAAATGTGGTACACATTTCGTTAATTTTTTATAGATACCCTAATGTATAGGTATGAATATAAACTTTATAAGCAAATGTTTTCATTTCAACGTTCCTAATGTTTGAATAGACTAAGGAAAGTCAAGAATACATAAATAAATCTATGCAGTCTTTTCCGGCGACATTGATGCCTTGCATCAACTTTCTCTTGTAATTCACTGATAAAACTAAATTTTAAATCAATGCAGTTTATTATTGACTTTGTAATTATAAAAAGTACAATGAAATAGTATAAGATGAAAAAAATAGGGGGGGGGGGGGGGGGGGTCATTTTACTATGGCCATTAATAATCTTAATTATTTTAAGTTCATCATAATTGACTGGTCACGCTATATTGTGTTTCCAAACAGGCTATTGTGCACTGAACTATTGCAAATAGTTACTACATTAAAAAAGGAATAAGATGGAAAAAATAGGGGGGGGTCATTTACAATAGGGCGGGGTCATTTTACAATAGCGGTAAAACGACCCGCGGGTCATTTAACCGCGGGGGTCATAATACTATACGACACCGGTAGCGACGCGGGCTGTCAATCCAGGGGTTGTGAGTTTGAATCCCGGCTCGGCCAACTTTCTTTCCGACGATTGACAAAAGTCAATGCGACATGCGTCATTCGTCTTCCACCAATGGGCTATGTGGAAAAGCAGCCAGTTGCTTGGGAAGATTGTTGTGTGGAGTACTGGTGTGAGAAAACCAGGAAATGCATGAGTAGGTGAACTGGCCGCCGTGATATAACTGAGAAATTGTTAAAAACGGCGTTAAACCCAATCAATCAATCAATCAATCAATCAAAAAATAGAAAATCTCTATATTTGAATGGATAACCTATATATGACTAAAAGTGGAAAACATTGTGACAAAAGGAGAAATTGCTCGTTCTGAGCAATTTCTTCTTTTGTCACTATGTTTTTAAAAAGCCATCTGCTGCAGAGGCGTCAGAAAGCGTCTGTATGAGGGAAAGGAGAATTGTGAGAAATTGATCATAATGAGCAACTTCTTTTTTTGTCACAATGTTTTTAAAATTTGTCTGCTGCAGAGGCGTCTGAAAGTGTCTAAAGATTGAAAAAGGTTAATATGTATTTGGTACTCACTCATTATTACCAGCAATATGTTCCAACCAGTCCTTCCCAAATCATGAAATTCAAATAACCATATAAAGCCCTGCCCTGATATGCCATATAAGCAGGCAAATAACCCTTTCCCACAAACAACAAATCCGCACTAGACGTCTTTGAAAACGTCTAGGCAAAAGCATAGAAAATCCCTTTAAATGAAGAACAATTAACTGATTATAGACGACATCTGCACATTTTGACAAGGATTTGTATTGCAGGCTGCTTTAGTCAACATTTCTATCTTGATAATTACTAGATTTTGCTAAGGACTCTCCAAATGCAAAGCTTGACAATTAAGTCCATTGTATATATAAAAAATCAGCATTGAAGTCGTTAATATTAATGCTCTATTTTCCAATACTTGCTTGCTTTGCTGATTGAAATAAGAAGGAAATAAAGAGGAATGTATTATTTATAAATAATGATAACATTCACATACTATTCATATTAGTATAAACATATCTACCTCTGATCATTCTGAATATTTGTTTTTGTTTTATCTTTACCTTCTCCCAATTATAAATCTGTAGCAGACAACTTGAAGATGTTCAAAATATTTAGCCTTAATATTTTGATCTGCTTGAGATTGGTTGTATCTGAGAAAGGGTAAAATATACAGTCTAAAAAGTGTTCTGTATTTTGCAGTTCATCAATTACAAGATAGAAACTCCATAATATAAGGAAGGCCCTCTATGGAAATCCATCTGTTGCATTTATCAATTAAGTGAAATTTAAAGGTAACTGTCTATCCTTTCTGTAGTTTGTGTTTTCAATCAATCAATCAATCATTCAGTTCTGTGCCAAAGGTGCTGTTCAGTAAAAAGGGCCTATAAGATTAAGGTTAATTACATGACAGGTACAGCTTCCTGCCTCCTCTCTATTTAGTTCTCCCTACCATCCATCATCTGGATGAATTCAGGTGTCCAACAGACCTGTAATTTTCCTAAATAAGGGAGAACATTGCCTTAACGCGGAAAAAAGATCCTGTAAAAAACAGTAGTAAGTATGCAAACAGGAAACTTAATTTGCATGCCATGGTTTTATACTGAGGCCAACCTTCTGACAAAGAGCTAGAAGTGTTACCCCCTTGGAGTATCTTTACAGATATGTTTTTGTGTTGACTCAGGACAGGAATATGTTCAGGATCTTTTTAGGATGTCAGCTGAAATATCACCCCAGCATCTATGAATTACATTGACTTGACTTTAATCCTTTCCAACATTCAACAAATCTGCCTCACACAAATTTGAAGACATCTTGGCAAAAATGTGGAAACTGTGTAAAAATAATAGTATAATTATTGAATAAAGTTAGAGAATATTTGGCAAATGTATATATTTCATCATGAGCATAATCTCCATTTGCCCCAAATCAAATAAAATGTCTGCTGCAAATATGGTATAATGCATTTGCATGTGGGAAAGGGTTAAGGATTATCACAGCCATTGGAGCCCGCAGCAGTTTACAAACCCATCTATTTAAGTTGTTAAAATTTCATTACGCACGGCTACCCTGTTATTTACCAGATTTACAGGGAGGTTTGTATAAATAGTGTGTCTTACACTGTAACTCTCGGTGATTTTTCTGTAGAGTTTTGTTGTCATGGAAAATACTTTTTGAGCCATCTCATGTACCAGGAAATACTATTTAACATACAGCAAATCTGCAGCAGATGACTTTGACAACAGTACTCGCAAATATATCGGAAATCTCTCTAAATGAAAGTACAATCAATGAATAGAGTTGAAAACATTGTGATTAAAGAAGAAATTACACTTTATGAGCAAACTCTCCATATGCCACAATGTTTTCAAGTAGTCTGCTGCATTATCAGTCGTATGTATGTGGGAAAGGGGGTTTAAAACTAATAATCTATTATCTAATAATAATTGATTGATCTTGTCAGTCAGGTCTGCTGGTGTCATCTTAGCGGACTATATATAGGCTTACCTTGCATAGTTAACCCCCAACATACAACACATCTGCAGCAGACGACTTTGAAAAAAATCTGTGCACAAATATGAACAATCTCCATTAATGACAGTTTATTCATTAAATAGAGTTGAAAACATTGTGGCAAATGGTGAAATTGCTCATCATGAGCAATTTCATCTTTGCCACAATGTTTTAAAAGTCGTCTGCTGCAGAGGTATCAGAAAGCTTCTATATGTGGGAAAGGGTTAACCTATTCCAACTTGCAGATGCTGTTCAGGGGGCAGATTTCCTGTGGAAGAAATGATATTTTAGAACATAGTTTCAATTTACTCTTGACATTACAGTCTGACCTTGAACTTCAAACCCATAGGAAAAATTAATGATGTGCCTCTGTGCACATTATATCTACCAATTTTCATGAAATTATAAGTCAAAATACTCTTCCGGTAATCCCAAAATCCATATTTACTACCTTTGACCTTGCCATGTGACATTCATAAACAGGATATTTTTTTATAATTCATAGAATGCACATTATGCAGATACAAATTTCACAAATTTACCTGTTACACTTTCAGAGTAACAGCAACTTTTTTTTACCATTGACATTGAAGTGAGACAGTCACATCAAAATTAACAGAAAACACTGATAAACATCATCTCCAAATTGCTTTCTATATACGCTCATACTAAGTTCAATACATAAAGCTCAAATACTATTGGAATAATCAAAAGTATTTCACATTTAACCTTGACATGCGCCTTGACCTGTATCTTCCACATGCTTGAATGGATTTTGATATTACTTCATACAACTATTTCATAAAAAAATGATGTGTCATGCATCACCCAGCCACCTACTCCCAAGGTCAAGGTCACAGTTTTGGCTCAAATATGTTCCGTCTATAATTTCGTGTCCGAGCTGTATCTTCAACATGCTTGAATGGATTTTGATATTACTTCACACTACTATTCTCCATAACAAGATGATGTGTCATGCACATCACCCAGCCACCTACTCCCAAGTTCAAGGTCACAGTTTGGGCTCAAACATTGTCCGTCTGCAATTTTGTGTCAGGGCTGTAATCTTCCACATGCTTGAATGGATTTTGTCCAAAATTGCACATACAATACACAATGTGCTGTCTTCGTCCGGTAGGAGACTTCTGTATTGCTTGCAATACTCCATTTACTTGTCAGTGCTTATTCCTGTTTTTTAGACCTTTCCCACATATCACAAATCTGCGATGAAGACTTTGAACACATATTCAAAAGTATATATATAATCACTAAAATGAAAATGTGACCATTGATTTGAGTTGAAAACATTTTGGCAAAAGGAGAAATAACTCGTTAAGAGCAATTTCACCTTATGTCACAATGTTTTCAAATGCCGATAGCTGCAGATGCGTCATAATGCATCTTGATGAGGGAAAAGGTAAAATTTCTTTTCGCTAAAAGCTTTAATCAAGTTTCCCTGTGAGCAATGGTATATAAACCATGTTGTTACACTGTAAATATGTGATCAGTCACCATTTTTATACAATGTGAATTTCAAATGAGATGTAGCGATTATGCATAGTGTTATTTCTCACGATGGATGGATAGATGAGTTATTTCAGTAATTTACTCACAGCATTATAGATAATATTAAATATTTGTCATATTTCATGGGTTCAACAGCAGTACACATTTCATGCCTCAATACAGAGTGGGTTAAATTGATGTGGCCTTTTATTGGTAAGTGATAATATCAGATTGGTTTGGAATTTAACTTTCTCATTATTTCAAAAATTAGGGGTTAATGTATATGTAACCCTTTCCCGACTGCAGTTGCATTTTGATGCAATAGAAGCAGATGACTTTTTAAAACATTGTGGCCAAAGTCGAAATTGCTCATGATGAGCAATTTCTCCTTTGGACACAATGTTTTCAACTTTATTTAACAATAAAGCTATATTTTATGAAGATTTTTCAGGTTTTTGTCACTATGTTTTCAAAGTCGTCTGCTGCAGATGTGGGAAAGGGTTAAAACCATGCCGTGCCATGTCGAAGGTCAATTTTATTGACCCTTTCCCATTTGCAGATGCCTTTTGACTCATCTGAAATAGACAACTTTTGAAAAGATCGTGGGAAAAGTTGAAATTGCTCAGCATGGGCATTTTCTCATTTTGCCACACTGTTTTCAACTCTTTACAATAATGATACTTTTTTTTATACAGATTTTTCACATTTTTGACTGCATGTTTTCAAAATCTTCTACTGCTGATTTATTTTGTATGTTGGAAAGGTTTAATGATAATATCTGATTGCAGGTTTGGAATTTAACTTTCTCATTAGCATGAGGTGGAAATTATTTAACCATGCCATATCAATGGTTGATCTAAATTACCTTTTCCAACTTGAAGATGCATTTTGACGCATCAGTGCATTTGATGTGTATTGTAGTGAAATGAAAAATTGTGAATCTTAAGCAATTGTTCTTTTTGTCACAATGTTAAGTATTGCAACTCTTTTAGCTAAAATACTTTCATATTAAACACTTCATATTTTATTGTAGAAAATCTGAATTAGTCTGCTTCCGATTTGTTGTATGTTGTTTGTGGGAATTATCTTTGTCATAATATGATCAAACAAATTCTTACACTTTGGTGTCAAAATGAGGGGTGCTCCAGGAAAACCAACTTTAATGTGATCGCTATATATGGATGGAAAAGGACATGCCTGCACAATTAACAATGTTAAAAGATACTAAAAGATAATGCAATAGCAGCAGACGACCTTTTTCAACATTTTGGCCAAAGGTGAAATTGCTCTTGATCAGCAATTTCTCCTTTGGCCACAATGTTTTCAACTTTATTTAAACAATGAAGCCATCTTTTATGGAGATTTTTCAGGTTTTTGTCACTATGCTTTTAAAGTCGTCTGCTGCAGATTTGTTGTATGTGAGAAAAGGTTCAAAAAGTTTCCTGAGACCTTCTATGACTTGTTGACTAACAATGCAGAGCCAGATCAGACTGCATGGATGCTAATCTTGAAAAAACATTGTTCGTAAATTCCTTACGTTTGGCTTTTGCAGAGCACAACTTTAATTGTCTGGGTTTGTCACGGATACTGAATATTTATGATGGGGGCTAACATTCTAGGTATTTATAGAATCAATCTTAATAATGATTGCAACTATTCATGCATTTTTGGTATTAAAATTAAAATGCACACATCTTTACTCGCAATTATAGCAGATAGTACAGTACAAACCAGCCTTATAACCCTTTCCCTCACATAGACACTTTTTGACCCCTCTGCAGCAGACTGCTGTTTGAAAACATGGTGACAAAAGAAGAAATTGCTCAAATCAAGCAATTTCTTCTTTTGCCACAATGTTTTCCTTTTTTTGTCAAAGGTTATCCATTCAATTATAGTGATTTTCTACGTTTTGTTCAAATATGTTCAAAGTCCTCTGCTGCAGAATTATTGTATGTGGGAAAGGGTTAATTAATACCCCAAAACCCATCTATAGAAATCCGTATAAAGTCGATCAAGCTCTGTTGTGTCAACTAATCAGAACCTGCAATCATTGAATATAAATTTGTTTACCTGATATGGTATGTTAACCCTTTCCCTCATATAGACGCTTTCTGACGCCTCTGCAGCAGACGGCTATTTGAAAACAAAGTGACAAAAGAAGAAATTGCACAAAACGTGCAATTTCTCCTTTTGCCACAATGTTTTCCACTTTTAGTCATAGGTTATCCATTCAATTATAGAGATTTTCTACTTTTTGACAAAATATGTTAAAAGTCGTCTGCTGCAGAATTGTCGTATGAGGGTAAGGGTTAATCATCGGCTCAGTTAATGCAGAGTTTGGTAAGTGGAAGAATTAACCCTTTACCTCATACGACAATTCTGTAGCAGACGACTTTGAACATATTTTGTCAGATGGATAACCTATGACTAAAAGTAGAAAACATTGTGACAAAAGGAGAAATTGCACTTTCTGTGCAATTTCTTCTTTTGTCACTATGTTTTCAAAACGCCGTCTGCTTTAACCCTTTCTCTCATACGACAATTCTGTAGCAGACGACTTTGAACGTATTTTGTCAAAACATAGAAAATCTCCACAATTGAATGGATAACCTATGACAAAAAGTGGAACACATTGTGGCAAAAGCAGAAATTGCACGTTTTGTGCAATTTCTTCTTTTGTCACTATGTTTTCAAAAATCTGTCTGCTGCAAAGGCGTCAGAAAGCGTCTATATGAGGGAAAGGGTTAAATTGAAAGATATTGTGGTAAAAATCGTTTTGGCGCAGTCATTCCTTATTAATATTCTACAATGTTTTCAAAAGCAGTGTTGAACAGATTCGTCAATATGGGACTATATTTGGAAAGGGGTCAATTATTAATTTTCTTATTTGGCAGAACGTACTGTATCACCAGAAGTTGTTCAATCTATTTCTTGGAAACATCGAAACCACACTTACTTATTTACAAAACGAGGAACAGGTTTTCAACATTATAATGTGTTAGTGGGTTAACCCTTTCCCACCTACAGACGCATTTCGATGCACTTGCAGCAGATGACTTTTGACAACATTGTGGCCAACGGTGAAATTGCTCATGATGAGCAATTTCTCCTTTGGCCACAATATTTTCAAATTTATTTAACCATTTAGCTATCTTTTATGGATATTTTTCAGGTTTTTGTCACTATGTTTTCAAAGTCATCTGCTGCAGATTTGTTGTATGTGGGAAAGGGTTAATGCTTACATTATATCAAGTCTGATCAATATGTATTTTGTATGTATCTAGGGACAGGGATGGCACTTATTAGTCCCCTATCGGTTGAAGACCGGTTTGGGGACTATAGGTTTGGTTGATTCCGTATGTCTGTCTGTCTGTCAGTCCCACCTAACCTTGTCTGGCCCACATATTAACCATGCATCATAGAATTTGAAAGAAACTTATAACAAACGTTCACAATGATGAGGCGGATTGTCGCGCACAAGACCCAGGCCTGTACCTCAAATGTCAAGGTCACACTTAGAGGTCAAAGGTCAAAATGAGTATTGTTTGCTAGGATTACCTTGTCCGGCCTGCATCTCAACCATGCATCGTAGGATTTCCAAGAAACTTGAAACAAACATTCACCATGATGAGGCGTAGTGTCATGCTCAAGACCCAGGCCTGTACCGCGGCGTATTGCGCACAAGACCCAGGCTGTATCTCAAATGTCAAGGTTACACTTAGAGGTCAAAGGTCAAAATGAGTACTGTTAGATAGGACTACCTTGTCTGTCCAGCCAGCATCTTAACCATGCATCATAGGATTCTCAAGTAACTTAGTACACATGTATATGAAGAGGCATCGTGTCGCGCACAAGACCCAGGCCTGAACCTCAAAGGTCAAGGTCACACTTAGAGGTCAAAGGTCAAAATGAGAAACCATGCATCATAGAATTCTTAAGCTACTGGGCACACATGTTCAACATGATGACGTGACATGTGGCGCACAAAACACAGGCCTGTTCCTCAAAGGTCAAGGTCACACTTACATGTCAAAGGTTGAAATGAGAAATGTTTGATAGGACTGTATCCAAAATGTATGCCATGCATTGCTGTTTTTGTCCAGAAATGCACATACAATACACAATGTGCTGTTCTCGTCCGGTAGGGGACCTTTGTATTGCTTGCAATATGACATTAATTAAGCCTTGCTATTAACCCTTTTCCACATACTACAAATCTGCGGCAGACAACTTTGAACAAATCTAGGCAGAAATATGGAAACTCTTTTAACGTGGGTGCAAAAATCAACATTAAGGCAATTGGGATCATTATAGTCTGAGATGGTCCAGTACACTGTTTACCAATTAATGAAAGAAGGTTTCATGAAACTTCTGTAAAGCAGTATCCATTTCTATCCTTAGCAAATGTGCAAAAAATGTCATCTTCTCCAAGTGTTATAATTAACTCAATTAACCTTTCCCACATACAACAAATCTGCAGCAAACAACTTTAAAAATATCTACTCAAAAATATGGAAAAACTTGTTTTGAGCAATTTTTCTCCTTTTGTCACAATTTTTTCAAAAGTTGTCTGCTGCAAATGTGTCGAAATGGGTCTACAAGTGGGAAAGAGTTAATGAATAGAGATGAAAATAGTGTGGCATAAGGAAAAACTGCTCAGGAGCTTGACCAAATGTTCTTAAACCTTTCCCACATAAGACAAATTAATTCTGCAGCAGACGACTTTGAAAACATGTTGGCAAAAATGTGAAATATCTCCATAAATGAGAGTTTAATTGTTAAATAGAGTTGAAAACATTGTGGCAAAAGCGGAAATTGCTCATGATGAGCAATTTCTCCTTTTGTCGCAATGTTTTCAAAAGTTGTCTGCTGCAAATGCATCAGAATGCGTCTGCAAGTGGGAAAGGGTTTAGGTATTAAGCCAGACCAGAGGCACCAATACATAATGTATGAATTTCTCTTAACCCTTTCCCTCATACGACAATTTCTGCAGCAGACGACTTTCAACATATTTTGTAAAAAAATAGAAAATCTCTATAATTGGATATATGACTAAATAAAAGTTTAAGACATTGTGGCAAAAGGATAAATTGCTCGTTTTGAGCAATTTCTTCTTTTGTCACTATGTTTTCAAACAGCTGTCTGCTGCAGAGGCATCAGAAAGCGTCTATATGAGGGAAAGGGTTAAAGAAGGTGTTATGTGTTTAATGGAACCATTTTGTGGGTTGTCAATTCACAAATACAATGATTAATGAGTGGAGCAACTGACTGTGATCAATTAGTGTTAATTGGCGCATAAATCTTGTAACAAGCTAATCATTTAACACCAATTTTCTTTTTAATTGCCACATTTATGTGAAAGAAAAAAATCTTTGGGCCTCAAATGTGTTTTTGTTCAAACAATTTTTTCTCCATTAACACTTAATTAAATTATTTGCGCTCATATTTGTAATTGTACTTGAGTGCAAGCACTGCATGCTTTAGATAGATATTTAAAGAGATTTTTAAACAATACTTGAATTTCAAATTTATAGACTTTCAAATACTAACATCTTAAGAATATGACTGAAAATCTAGACAAATGAAATTGAACTTAAATTACAACGTTATCTCTTTGCATTGTAAGTTAATTTCTTCTGCTATATTGTCGTCTGTAATACTTAAACATTTTTTTTTTAAAAATCCTTAACTTTGGCTGACGTAAAAACTGAGTGTCAAAAAGTTTGATATCCGATCTGACAAATCGGGTCCAACAGTTTGTAGGGGGGCCTGATCTGGATTCAAACTGTTTGCTTTGATCATCAGCTTGCACAAATTTGAACAATGTAAGAAAAGAGGAAGAATTGCTTTGGAGGCAAATTGTGATTTAGGACAAGGGCTCTCAATCAATGGGTTGTGGTTTCAAACCACTGCTTGGCCTTACATTCTTTACGATGATTGATAAAAGGCGTAAAATGTGACTAGCTTCATTTGTGATATTACTGAAATCATCAGTTTTAACCGTGTTAAACTCCAATCAATGATGTGGCAGCTGTCTTCATGAAGACTATGAAGTTTAACCAACAAGTTTATTTAATTATTTTGGATTTTTACATTTTTGCAACTATGTGAAAAAAATCTATAATAGAAAATTTGGAAAATAACAAGTTTGACTTTAACACTGTATGTTATCAAAAGTTATGATAAATCTGTAGACATCATAATTATCATTTTGAATCCTTTTTAGTGTGAAACACTGCCAAGACTTTTTCCAATTCATCTCTTGTTATATTTTTGTTGTATGTGGGAAAAGCTTAATGAATTATTCAAAGCAAGTCCATACTACTTTATTTGAAGATTGCCAATGGGGATCTGAAGGTATAGAAGATTGCCTGTTTTCCAGCAACAGCAGCAGTCATGATTATGCCTTGGGCATACCGCAGACCATTATTGTCAAGTCTGTTGGCGAGCTTAAAGCATCCAGTTAGAAATCAAATATTGATAGTGATGTTATTTGGTGGTTTAATTCTGTTTGATTGCATGCATGACTCATGCTGCATGTTCAGCTCAGCCTGGTGGATGAGGTCTGTACAGCTCTAATTGAGTGGCATATTCAAGCAATGCACTAAAAAATTGACCTTCAAAGATTTTAAAATTAAATGCAGATACAATAAAAAGGCAAACTTGTAGGGTTCTCTTTTGGTTATATCCAAGGAAGCCTGTACTTGATGGCTAATAGGAAAGATGCTGATGAGACTGCACAGAGGTAGAAGCTGATCTGGATTTGTTCTAGGTGCCAAGTGCCAAATGCCGAAAGTTTTCATAAGATGTGGCTCATTTCAGGCTGTAAAATTCTTATTTCACCCTCAAACCCTGTCTTGTGGGTACTCTAAAGGATGAGATAGTTTCAGTAAATACAACATATTACCTTGGCAGTGAAAATGTGAGGAAGAGACCAGTTTTTAGCTCCACTGACTAAGGCCAGTTGAGCTTATGTCATAGCAAATTATCCATTGTACATGTCTGTGCATGTTTGGAGTTAATTATTTTATTTAAATGCCTTCTCCTCTGTTACCACTGTGTCAATTGGAAGCAAACGTCATTGATAGCATCCTCTAGGGCGGTCGGTGTTAGCTTTATATAAGCTTTAACCCTTTCCCTCATATAGACGCTTTCTGACGCCTCTGCAGCAGACAGCTTTTTGAAAACATAGTGACAAAAGAAGAAATTGCACAGAACGTGCAATTTCTCCTTTTGCCACAATGTTTTCCACTTTTTGTCATAGGTTATCCATTCAATTGTGGAGATTTTCTATGTTTTGACAAAATACGTTCAAAGTCGTCTGCTGCAGAATTGTTGTATGGGGGAAAGAGTTAATGAAAACTCCGGAGCTGGTTGGCAGATATTATTTTTCCTTTTCTGACTGAGACTCTACCAGATTCCTTCAAGCAATCTTAATTTAATACTCCCTCCAATCTGTGGGGAAGAGACTAGTTTTGTCCCTTGTATATGCCTTTTTGAATTTAATAGTCCCAATCTGTGGGGATGAGACCAGCTATGTATTTTTGAATGTAATATTCCCTCCAATCTGTGGGGAAGAGACCAGCTTTGTCCCTCCTATATGTTCTTTTGAATGTAATACTCCCTCCAACCTATTGGGATGAGACCAGCTTTGTCCCTCCTATATGTACTTTTGAATGTAATATTCCCTCCAATCTGTGGGGAAGAGACCAGCCTTGACCCTCCTATATGTACTTTTGAATGTAATACTCCCTCCAACCTGTGTGGATGAGACCAGCTTTGTCCCTACCATATGTACTTCTGAATGTAATATTACCCCCCAATCTGTGGGCAAGAGACCAGCTTTGTCCTTCCTATATGTACTTTTGAATGTAATCCCCCCTCCAACCTGTGGGGATGAGACCAGCTTTGTCCCTACAATATGTACTTTTCTGAATTAAAATACTTCCTCCAATCTTTGGGGATGAGACCCGTTTTGTCCCTCATATGTACTTTTTAATTGAATATTCCCTCCAATCTGTGCATCTGAATCTAAACTTGTTTAAGCTCACCTGAGCACATTGTTGTCTGTCAGTCTGTCTATTCACAACTTCTCCTCCTAACATACTTGGCCAATGTTGATGAAACTTCACAGGGATGTTACTTTAGTGGTGCCCTTTTAAAATTGTTCCTGTCTAAATACGAAATGGCCTAGACCTTAGATAGTTTGTGTGTACAATTGTCTAGTGGTCCTCTACCAAAATTATTCAAATTATACCCCTGGGGTCAAAAGTGTCCTTGCTCTAGGGAACACCTGTTTTACATAGAGTTATATACACAAATACTTTGAAAATCTTCTTGTCTGAAACTGAAAGGCCTATAGAGCTTAGATATTTGGTGTGTACAATTATGTAGTGGTCCCCTACCAAGATTGTTCAAATAATGCCCCTGTGGTCACCTGTTTTACATAGAGATATATAGGGAAATTCTTTGAAAATCTTCTTGTCTGGAACAGAAAGGCCTAGAGCTTAGCTATTTGGTGTGTATGTAGTCTAGTCAGGTCCTCTATGAAGATTGTTCAAGTTATGCCCCAGGGTCACCTGTTTTACTAGAGATATAAATGGAAAAACTTCTTGTTAAATACTAACTGGTACATAAACATTTCTTTAGTGACGAACTAGGTCATATTTAATTGTCCTTCATATAATGTATGTACAGTGAAAACTTTTAAAATCTTCTTGATTAGAAGTTACTATAAGCCAGAATTTAAAATAAAATTCAATTTATTCTGATCCGTTGACAAACATGGCCACCAAGGGGTTGGGCTCAATTTGCCTATATATATAGAGTAAGAACATGGATTTTTTTTTTTTAAGTTCTATTAAATCAGGTGAGCAATGTAGGTCCACCATGGTCTTCATGTTTCACATCTTGGCAAAATATAAAAAAAAAGCTGTCACATGATAGCATAATATCTTGGGATCCGGGCTTGAATGCAGTAACTGTTAATACAGAACTAAAATATTAAATTTGCTTACCCTGACACCAACAACAGATTGACAAAATAAGCTTTCATTGGACACTATCCCCTGCAAGCTTTGAAAAGCAGCATTTTAGTTTGTCTACACACAAAGTATCCAATTAGGTTGTGAAAAAGTCTTTCAAAGTGTCTTTGCCCTCTACAAGATTCTAAGTTTTTATTCCAAATTGAAATTAACTTCAGAAAACAATAGCAAAACTAGACTTTAAATTCAACTATAATTAAGACTCCAGAAAATATTTATTGTTCATCCAATATCCTTTTATGCTTTTGGTTCTATTTGGACGGCTATAAAAGCATTAATTCAGCAAATAGGTTAGCTGATAGTCAAACCTCATTATAAGCCATTTCTCCTTTTGCCACAATGTTTTTCAAATTAGTCAACAATTAGACTTTCATAAGTAAACATTTTCGTTATTTTTGGCTCATGCTTTCATAGTTTCTGCTGCAGATTTGAAGTATATGGGAAAGGGTTAATATGGTTGCATTGCAAACATTCCCATCATAGACAGCTTATAACATAATCTTTGTACCATTTCAGGTATTCAGATATCAAGGAGTGTAGTTGTTACTTACCCTTTCCCACATACAGACACTTTCTCATGCCTCTGCAGTAGATGACTTTTGAAAACATTGTGGCAAAAGGGGAAATCGCAATTTCACCTTTTGCCACAATGTTTTCAACATTTTTAGCCAGTAATACGTACCATCATAAGTTATAGATATTTTCTGTGTTTCTGTGTTTTTGCCTAGATTTTTTCAAAGTCCTCTGCTGCAGATTTACTGTTTGTGGGAAAAGGTCTTCTTATTTCTACACTACTTAACCCTTTCCCTCATAGATACCCTTAATTAATTTCTGGTGCCTCTGCAGCAGACGACATTTGTTTGTTTGTTTGGAGTTTAACGCCGCTTTCAACAGCTTTGGTCATATCACGGCGGTCAGTGCACCTACCCATGTTTTCCTGGCTTTCCCACACCAGTACTTGCACAACATTCTTTCGAAGCCACTGACTACTTTTTCATATAAATCAGAGGTGAGAGGCAATGGGAAAAATCGCCCGAAAGAATGTTCGCCTCAACCGGGTATCGAACCCGTGACCTAGACGACATTTGAGAAGATTATGTGGCAAATGTTTTAAAGTCTTATAGACTTTCTTCACTTTTGCATAAAATGGTATTCAAAGTCGTCTGCTGCAGTATTTGTTGCAGAAAAGAAAGGGATAAACTTTTACCTGATATGATATTTAAACATAGTTGTTAAGTTTAGAAACAACTGGGTTGAAAATTTGAAGTTCACGATGTATATTTTGACAAAGAGTTGAAATTATTGCGGCAAAAGGAGAAGTTGCTCCTCTTATTGGGCAATTTGTCAATTCTATTCAATAATTAAACTGCTATATTTAGAGATGTTCCTAATCTAGACCTCAATATTTTGAAAGGTACCTGCTGTATGAGGGAAAGAGTTGATTTGTAAAAGGTACAAAAATCCCAATAAGGTCACGCTGGCCCGTTTTGGTGTGGGTATTTCACATACATCAGATAGATAACTTATTGAATAGGTAGAATTCTTCCGTGTAAAGGTATACCAAAGCCCGCTGTTTTACTATGTGCTGGATTAAAGAATGGACAAGTTAGTTTAAAATTGCGGTGATCATCTAATCACCGGTTGACCTTGTGACACAAATACTTTATTGGCTCAACAGTGGCGTATTGATGAGTTAAACTCTATTTACGTTGAGGTTTTTGTTGAATCATAGTAAGAGATTGACCAGCTCTGTATAGTGGTCTAGCTTTATATTTTATGTGAATTTTAGTACTTGTGTTGTCCATTCACAGTGAAAAGACGGAATTTAAAGTTAAATGTCTGAAATACACAGTGTTTTCATTTTTATAGTGATTTGGAAAAATATGTTTTGTCATAATGATTTATGAAAAATGAAAAATGAGGAATATTTGTAACTTGGATATTTGACTTAAACCTTTTTGGGATATAACTGCTATTAGCCTTTCTTGCAGTTAATTCATCTTTTGAAGACATATAATGGAGAAAATGGATTACTAGTGAAACCGTTCCAACATATGACAAATCTGCAGCAGACCTGTTTGAAAACATAATAGCAAAAATACTGAAAACCTCTAAAACTGAAAGTAAATTTCATTGAATAGAGTTGAAAGCATTGTGGTAAAAAGAAAAATTGCTCATTATGACCAATATCTCTTTTTACCTGTATGTTTTCAAAAGTCGTCTGCTGCAGATGTATTAGCATTTATTAGACTTCAACATTTTCTCTGATACAGAACATGTGACGCCTCTGAAGCAGATGCCACAAACATTCAGGGAAAGAAAAAATTGCTTATAATAAGTAATTTATACTTTTTCCATAATGCTTTTAGTTCTATCCCAAAATTACTTCCAATTTTCATTGAGGTTAACGTTTAAATTTTGAATGTTTGAAATAGATTAAATTTATAAGTGATTGAGACTAAATTGTCTTATCCTCTTTAGACACTGACTGAATGTGATGCAAATTGATATCAACATTTATAAGTGATTGAGACTAAATTGTCTTCATCCTCTTCAGACATTGACTAATGCTGTGCAAATTGATATCAGCAGAACACAGTTAAGTTCATTTCATAAAATGTGGCATGGTAATTATCAGTGATCTAATTGTGAAGTGATAAAAGGATAGTAATGCAACAGGATTTAACATGGAAAATGAATTTTTATGTAAGTTTTACTGAGATTTTTGTTAAATAAGCATACTTTTGCTCAGCTGTTTTAAAAGTCGTCTGCTGCATCTTTTGTATGTGGGGATAATTTTAAAAGAAATGTAAGGATTTGTTTTGTTTAATTGGGGGGTTAACTCCATTTTCACAATGATTTCAGTTGTATTTCGGCAACAGTCTGCTTGTTCATGATGATCCCAGGGTAAACAAACCAGTACCTAAGGCTAGAAAATGTACCTTGCCCAAGGGCACTCCACAATGACCGTCGCGCCGTCACTGTGGATCGAACCCGGGACGGCTGGTTCCAAATCCCCAATGCTTACCACTCGGCCATGGTGGATTCTGAATAGTGAGGAAAGGAAATGTTGCCCACGAATAGTTTACTTTACTTCTTTAACCCTTACCCACATATAGACGCGTTTGGATGCCTCTGCAACAGACGGCTTTTTGAAAACGTAGTGACAAAAGAAGAAATTGCTCAAAACAAGCAATTTCTCCTTTCGTTTGACACAATGTTTTCCACTTTTAGTCATAGGTTAGTTATCCATTCAATTATAGAGATTTTCAATTTCTTGACAAAATATGTTCAAAGTAGTTTGCTGCAGAATTGCCGTATGAGGGAAAGGGTTAACAAAATGTTGTGACTTATATATATCCTTTTTATATGTCTGGGTTTTTTTGACAAAAAAAATCCATTTTACAATAAGTTTGAAAATACTCACAGTACATGACTATATCAATGTTCCTTTTATTGGATACAAGATATGATGTGAAAAAGCCAAACTTTTGTCAGATATTATGAAGTCTGGTTTTAACCCTTTCCCACATACGACAATTCTGCAGCAGACGACTTTGAACATAAATTGTCAAAACATAGAAAATCTCTATAATTGAATGGATAACCCCTGTGAAATGAACGCGGTCAAAACATGGTCGACCATGTTTTAAACAAGGTCGACCATGTTTTAAAAACATGGTTGACCACGAAATGACCATGTATAATCCATGGTCGACCATGTTTCATGCCGTGGTATATGGCCACCCTGGGGACCATGGTCAACCATGTTCTTTTAAAGACCATGGTTAACCTTGGTCCATGGTCATACAAAAATACCATGGTAAAACATGATTCATAGGCCACGTGGTATATGGCCGCCCTAGTACCATGGTCAACCATGGTTTGACCATGATCTTAAGACCAGGATAAATCAGGTTTCGTGGTCCTTTATATTACCATGGTCAAACATGTTTCATAGTCCACTTCAATGCAGCCTTGTGGCAAGTTCAACCATGGTTTGACCATGTTCTTTAAAAGATCATGATAAATCATGTTTCATTGCATTTCAAAATAACATTGCCTAAGACTGACATGTTTTATAGAATTAGTCATCTGTTGCTGCCCTGATTACCACGATTCATGTTTCATAATACCAAATTAATTCAGTAGCCCTTTTACAGGTCTTTATTGAACAAAACATGGTATTTTGTTTCATTAAATAACATGTACACAAAATTAAAACCTTGTTCATGGCAATTAAATCTTTTTTTTTTAAGTCGTAAAAAGGGTTATCCGAGACTTTGTAGTAAATTACAAAATTATTTGAAAATGCCAGGGCCTGGAACTGCCTAGGTCTAAAAGTGTTCTAGAAAATAATCATATTACAAGAGTAAAATATCACTAAAGATGATAACACTGAATAAACATTCATTAATATAAGTTTTACCTGTCAAGTGTTTCCAAATCAAATTGAATACATTGCCATTTCTGAATCCATTCTGTGCTTGTAAATCTTCATTTTATGTTTTTTCTATCTGCTTCTATCATTAGAATGAGAACAAAAGTTATTTACAAATCACTATGTACATAATATTTGATGAAAATCCATTATAACAGAGTGTTTTGTGAAAACATTGCCAGAATTTTAACATGTCACATTGTCATCCATTTTGAAAATTTAAAATCTCAACTTCCTGTTGTTGTTGTTGCAATTATTAAAAAAAATGGTTCTAGAAGTGTTCTATAAGTGTCCTTAATAAATGTTGTAGTGATATATTTGTTTAACTTGGCAATTTATCAAAACTTTGTTTAGTCCAAATAAAACCATTAATATTTAAAACAAATTGTTATAAAGTTCTTGCAGTGTAACAGCAGATACAGAACACATTAAGAATATTAAATGTCGTTCTGACATCTCTTTATTCTTTGCAATGCACATTAAGTATGTGAAATATTTATGCTTGACTGTGATTCAGGGTCTAGTAATTACTGTTGACCATGAATCATATTCAAACAAAGACTCTTGATCATGAATCATAGTCAGTCATGGACAATACATAAGGTGTACACCGTACTCACGGTGTTGCATGCTAAACTGCTTAGAGTTTCAAATTGTTGTATTTTAAGTAAGAAACAGACACTATTTGTGCAATGCAACATTTATTACCAAATGTGTTTTTACTGTTTAAGATTGACCTTGTTTCATGGTCTGGAAAACATGGTCATTTACCACAGTCAGACCATAGTCAAATCATGGTCAATCATGGTTATAATCGACCAGAGTCAAAGTCTGAACGAACAACATAGACAACCATGTTTTGACCATGTTTAACCATGGTCAAACTTGATTCAAGGTTCACATTTCACAGGGGAACCTATGATAAAAAGTGGAAAACATTGTGGCAAAAGGAGAAATTGCACGTTTTGTGCAATTTCTTCTTTTGTCACTATGTTTTCAAAAAGCCGTCTGCTGCAGAGGCGTCAGAAAGCGTCTATATGAGGGAAAGGGTTAAACAGTTTTATAACAGTAAATGTGAAAATATCACTTAAGATACTATCTTTATGGTACTTTTATGTCATCAATTTCGAAAAATTCATGTCATGTCAACATGTATTTTTTATAACCTATGATGTATATAAACTGTTAACCTGGTAATTATGATAGTTTTATCGTTGCGTGCTTTGTTAACATCTAAAGAAAAAGAGTTGTAATATATGGAGAACCAGGTTTAAGTTGAAAACATCATGGGAGAAGATGAAGTTGGGAATTTCTTCCTTTTCCCACTTTTTTTTCAAAAGTAGCTACTGCAGTCACATAAAACTGTCTGTGACAGGTAAAAGGATTAATATCCCCGGGGTTAGAATAAATTAAAATGGTATGATTTTGCCAAATGAGAAAATTCATTTCATTTCGTTTGCAGATCAGCCTAAGTTGATGTACAGTCTGATCAGAGCGTTCCCATTCCACCCTGTCTCTCAAATAATGAATCTGGAGCAGACAACTTTGAAAATGTTTTGTCAAAAATATGGAAAATCAAATAAAAGTTTAATTATCAAATAGAGTTGAAAACATTGTGGCAAAAGAAGAAAAATCTCCTTTTGCCACAATGTTTTCAACAGTCATCAGATCAGCTGCTTTAAGGCCTCAGAGAAAGTGTATGTATGTGGGTAAGGGGGGTTAACCCTTTCTGACATCTAACAAATTTGCAGCCAATGGACAATATGGTTGTCAGACGACTCTGTGTGACTACTTTACAAACAGTAGAGAGTCGGATAAAAACTGTTCAGATCAACACGGATCACAAAGTTAATGCTCTAAAATAGATTGACACTGCTCACAAATGCTCGAAGATTGGCTTTGACCCTTTTCCACATGAAACAAAACTGCAGCAGACGATTTTGGATAAATCTTGGCAAAAACACAGATAATACCTTTTAATGAAGGTTTAATTACTGAATAAAGTTGAAAACAATGTGGAAAAAAGAGAAATTGCTCATTATGAGTAATTTCTTCTTTTATCACAATGTTTTCAAAAGTCGGCTGCTGCAGAGGCGTCAGAAAGTGGCTTTTATTGGGAAATGGTTAAGAAGGCTCATTTCTACTCTATATGCCCCTGTGAAAAAGGTTCATGAATGTCATGAATTTTATTAATAAGTCAAATTACTAAAGTGTCAAAAGTTTTTTAATACATATTAAATGTAAGGTACCAAGACAGGTGTTAACAGTAACTGATCACAATCGTCTCCGTATGATCATCTCTATCTTCCATCTCCATCTGATCTCTATTTAATTGGTCATCCATTAAGATAATGTTAATCTTTTAGACTGGCATCTAAACAGATCTTGGTTTTACCAGTAATTTAAAATATATCTGCCATATTTTATTTTTTTACAGACTTTCATCTTGTCAACTTAGTCTGATGGTGGCAGTTTCTGTAAAAAATTAACTTATTTGACGAATGATTTCAGTGTATGCCTAAGTTAGACTGTTACTGTATAGATTCAGAGGCATTTTGAAAACTATCTGTACTTTTGAATATTGTGACAAAAATAGAAGTTGCTCATATATAGTTAGCAATTTCTTATTTTTTTATTTAAATTCTTTAACCCTTTCCCTCATGTAGACGCTTTCTGATGCCTCTGCAGCAGAAGGCTTTTTAAAAACATAGTGACATAAGAAGAAATTGCTCAAAACAAGCAATTTCTCTTTTTGACACAATTTTTTCCACTTTTAGTCATAGTTTATCCATTCAATTATAGAGATTTTCTATTTTTTGACAAAATATGTTCAAAGTCGTCTGCTGCAGAATTGTCGTATGAGGGAATGGGTTAATTATCAATGTAGCAAAATCATGCATCTAATTTTCAGTATAGTTTGCCAAATACATTTGTATAACAATTGGGACTCTAAAAATGCATATCTTCCATATTATAGTAAAAATACTTGTAGAAAATATGATGAATTGTGGGCATTTCAAGAAATACACCTGCATGCGGGAAAGGGTTTACAAAGGTCAATAGTTAAAGCTCAATTCTCTCACAATTAAATGTTCATGTAATCTGTTGCCATAACAATATTGCTGAAGTGTCCTCTCTTAATAGGAAGTTGTAGTCATTAAACATCATTTTGGTTGCGCCCATAGTAAATGGGCTGTTTGAATGGGTGACTATCTGATTCACCACTTTCCTGATATGCTATTTTAACCCTTAATTTCCCCATATACAACAAATCTGCAGCAGACGACTTCGAAAACATATACACAAATATGGAAAAAATCTTAAGAAAGAAATTCTATCTTAAAATAGAATTGATAATATACTGGCAAAAGGAGAAAAGACTGTTTATAAACAAATTCTTGTTTTGCGAGAATATTTTCAACAACTTTTCAATAGTGGTCTGCTCAGATCACTGATTGACGCATTTTGGCGCATATACAGCAGCCGACTTTTGAAAACAGCGTGATAAAAGGATAATTGCTCATTATTAGCAATTTCTGCTTTTGTAACAATCTTTTTAACTCTTTTCACTACTCTGACTTTTATTTTTAGAGATTTTTCATATATTTGCTTAGACATTTTCAAAGTCGTCTGCTGCAGATTTGTTGTATGTGGGAAAGGGTTGAAGAAATTGTCTACAGATAGAAAGTGTGACACCTGGTTATTTTGGAAAATAATTTAAATATGGAGTTAAAACTAAAATGGCTGAGGGCTCAATATTTTGACAAATCAAAAATCCAACTGTACCATTCCATTGGATGGAAGTGATGTCCATCACACATAAACGCCATGTCACTTACACTCACTTGATCAGGTTTCAATACTTTATCAAAAGATATATATCCAAAATGGTATAAAGCTTGAGAAATGCCATGTTTGCAACAAAGTTCTACCTTTAAATACCAGTAAACTCTTCAGTATCAACAGCTTCAAAAGAATGATCAAACAAAAATGGCCAATTTCTATTTGTTTCTCTCAACATAAGCTTGACATTATATTGTCACCGTTTGACAAAGGTCACTGTGACAAGTGTCTATGTCTCTCACCAATGAGCTAACAGCTTATGGTAAAAAGCAGCCAGTTGTGTGGAGTACTAGAAAACACATGAGTAGGTGAACTGGCAGCGGTGATATGACTGCATTTCTTTTGAAAACGGTGTTAATAAATAAAAAATTATCACCATTAAATTGATAGACAATCAAAATCATTATGAGCATTTTCTTCTTTCCCCCTGTTCATTCTTAACCCTTTCTGACAATATTTCATCCTAATTTGCAGCAGACAACTTTGCTTAAAATAGGGGCAATCTCTACGAGTTAAATTATTATTATTGTATAGAGTTGTAGATATTCTGTCAACAGGAAAAAATGCTTATTTTGAGCTATTTTTGCGTTTGCCACAAAGTTTACAAAAGTTGACTTCTTCACAGATGCTTCAATTTTAACGTGTCTACATGTGGATAAAGGCGAAGTTATCTGTTGCAGCTGTACCAAAGCCATCCAATCGGATCCTTACCTTTCCAACTTCACTTATATCTTTGTAACAGATAACTTTTGAAAGCATCATGGTAAATGAAGAATTGGGGACATATTTGAAGCAAATTCATGTTTTCCCACAATGTTTATATCTACATTAAAGTTATATCAAAGTCAATATCTAACATTTCAAAATGTTATGTTTATTACCTCAAATATTATCTAAGCAGACAACTCTTAAGTACCATGTGATGTAAAGTGTGAGAACCCAGGAGGGTAAGGGGATGGTGCAGTGTCCTGGGTTGGGTTGAGCCCACAGTAAGGTCAAGAGGTTGTTAAACTGTCTAACTGTGAGTCACCAATGAGAGTCCTTGTCCTGTTTGACTTGAAGCTTTTCTGAGTCAACTGTCTGCTCTGTTATTACATGTACTGAAGTACAGAAGTCCAAATACACTCGCTCCAGGGTGCTTAAAGATCTTTGGAAAAAAAAATGCAAAGATTTCGCTTGACAAGAAAATGATAACAGGCATAAGTGTTTGCCTTGTCAGTATCTGTATCTGTTTGTGGGAGAAACACCAACATTGATTGTTGAAGTTATGACATTATTCTTTCAACTTACGTTTGTTGCATTTGGTTTTTCACAAACACATCTTACTTCAGAATTTAAGTCAACTATTAATTCTTCCTCATATGATGAAAGCTTATTCTTAGTAAGTAAAGCATGTTTCAATGCTGCAGGTATAATAGATAGCTTCATTGATAAAATTCCTGCTGTCCTGTATATACCACATTCAACCTGTTGTTCCGTTGATAAACGATGTAATTAGAGAAACAGCATGACACCTGTCAACAAATGAACCATGGGCTAAATGCATTATCCTTTTTTACAGGTGTTACTTCAATACATGATAGAGTATTTTTAAACTCTTCTGTTTGGACAAACATGATAGAGTATGTTTAAACTTTTCTGTTTGGACAATATCCGGACTTATAGGAACAACTGGTCTTAGCCCTTTCCCAGCAGATGGCTTTTGAAGACATTGTGGTAAAACAAGAAGTTGCTGACATAATGAACAATTTCTGCTTTTGCTACAATGTTTTCCACTGTATTCAATGAATATACTCTCATTTATAGAATGTTTTCTATATATTTGTACCTAGATGTTGAGTCTTAATTCTAGCACTCCAATGGTGTTAATACCACATCGCGTGACTGCTATTAATTGGCTTGAACTGCATTAAGAAACCACATTTTTGTTATACAACAAGCATTAATGCTTCACTTTACTTTTTGCTTATAGTGAAAGTCATGCCTCAAAGGTCATTATAATGTGAAAAATATTGTGAATTACTAATGACCGTCAACTCATATGTCAATCGGTCCACTGCATCTGCAGTCAATTAACTTCATGATATATCTATAAACAAACCCCTATTAAGAAACACCTATAGACCCCATCGCAGCAACTAACCTCATAAACATGACTGTGGAAACAAAAATGGAAAAAGAAAAATTATTATTATGAAAATAGTTTGCTTCTCACAGAACAACTTCATTCAGACTCATTAACCCTTTCCCACATATAGACGCTTTCTGACGCCTCTACAGCAGATGACTTTTGAAAACCTTGTGGCAAAATGAGAAATTGCTCTAAACCAGCCACAATGATTTCAACTCCTTTTAACCCTTTCCCTCATACGACAATTCTACGGCAGACGACTTTGAACATATTTTGTAAAACAATAGAATATCTCTATAATTGAATGGATAACCTATGACTAAAAGTGGAAAATATTGTGGCAAAAGGCGAAATTGCTTGTTTTGAGCAATTTCTTCTTTTGTCACTATGTTTTCAAAAAGACGTCTGCTGCAGAGGCATCAGAAAGCGTCTATATGAGGGAAAGGGTTAATAATTAAACTATCTCTTTTGAAGATATAACATAATTATATTCTTGCCCAGATGTTTTCAAAGTCGTCTGCTGCAAAACAATGTGTATGTGGGAAAGGGGCGTTAAACTCACTATTGCCTATGATGGTATCAGTGAGTTTATTTACCCATTCATGAAAAGATGGATAAAAGATAAATAATACATCAACGACCACAAGGTCCTTTATGTGTTTTTGAAATATCATATATCCGGTCAAACATAGCGTCTGGTCTTTAAAGATCTAGATAAACATTGTTGACTTGTGACCTTTATTATTACATTCTCGTGGATCTGTTTTGCAGGCAGTCTTTCACAATGGTCAGTGCTTTGAATGTATCATCTTGAAAGTTGGAAGTCCAATTTTAATTAAAAAGTTTTGTAACATGGGATACATGTGAAATTTCTTAATTGATTGTTTTTTGCACCAAACCCTAATTTCTCCTTTTGCCACAATGTCTTATTCACGCTAAAATCTAGACAATTATGCTTGTTGTTGTTTTGGGGACAAAATTTAAAATTATTAGCATTAGAAAAGAATAAATGATCCATTAAGATATAAAATGTCTTGTTTTGCTTGCTGTCTCTAGCAGAGATAACATGGGTGTATCAGGAAACGATATCAATTAACCCTTCCCCAATTTTTCCTCTATGCGGGAAAGATATAATGTAATAAAATTGTTCGAGCCTTTTTATATGTTAACATCTTTTTGTGTACTTGAAAATTGTAAGAACCAATTTTAAGGACCTCGAAAACGGAAGTATAATGGCTTGCCCTTCTCGGCGCTTTGGATTGTGGGGTTAGCAAAAAATTGTAATTGCCAAGATAATTGTAACTTACCCAAGAAACATGCACTGTGATATAATTTAAAAAAATGTTGAAAACGGCATAAAACAACATCTTTTTTTTTTCGAAGAAGGAGGTGTAATTTGCCATATTTAACCCTTTCCCTCATATAGGCGCTTTCTGACGCCTCTGCAGCAGACGGCTTTTTGAAAAAATAGTGACAAAAGAAGAAATTGCACAAAACGTGCAATTTCTCCTTTTGCCCCAATGTTTTCCACTTTTTGGTTATCCATTCAATTATAGAGATTTTCTATGTTTTGACAAAATACGTTCCAAGTCGTCTGCTGCAGAATTGTCGTATGAGGGAAAGGGTTAAAGCAGCAAGTTTTGAAAATGTTGTGTCAAAGGAAAAAATCTCATTTTGCCACAATGCTTTCAACTACATTAAATAATTTTAATTTCCTCTATAGAGATTTTCTATATTTTTGCCTAGATGTTTTCAATGCTGCAGAAATGTTTGTTGTAATTGCTTGCTAATTAGCCAATTTCCTGATGTGTTTCATAGAATTTTCCAGATAGCTTTTAACCCTTTCCATATATTTTGGTTCATCCGCAACAGACAGCATTTGAAAACAGTGTATCAAAATAAGAAATTGATCCTTATTTGCAATTTTTCCTTTTGCCACACCGTTTGTTTTCATCGCTGTTCAATACCTAAAAATGTATTTATAGGGATTTTTCCATATTTATACATAGGGTAATAAATTGAGGTATTTAACTTTTCCCCGGTTGCAGAAGAATTTTGAAACATATCTACTGCAGATGACTTTTGCCGTAATGTTTTAAACTCATTTTGATATTTATACTTTTTTTTGTTGAGGTTTTCTATGTTTTTGCCAAATTGTTTTCAAAGTTTTCTGCTACAATGTTTATTGCATGTGGAAAATGGTTAACCCTTTCCCACCTATAGATGCATTTTGACACATCTGCAGCATACAACTTTTGAAAACATTGTGACAAAAAAAAAAAAAATCCTCAAAACAAGCAATTTCTGCTTTTGCCACAATGTTTTCAATCTTTTTTCAGTAATTATACCATCATTTCTAGATATTTTACCGTATCTTGAGTAGATGTTTTTTCAAAGGCATCTGCAGCAGATTTATTATATGTGGAAAAGGGTTAAGTTGATAATTGGTAATTTTGGTCTGAACTGCTAAAATTAACCCAATCCCTGATACAGACAACATGTGTGATGCCTCTGTGGTGGATAGCTGATGAAAACATTCTGAAAAAGTGACAAATTGCATGCAATGAACAAATTCTCCTTTCCCAATAATATGTATCTGTTTCATAACCCTTTTCCCACATACAACAAATCTGCAGCAGATGACTGAAAATGTTTTCTCAAAAATATGGAAAATTGTAAGTATAATAATTGCTGGAAAAATTTAAAACATTGTGGAAAAAGGAGAAATTGCTCTTTTGTCACAATGTTTTCAAAAGTCATCTGCTGCAGAGGCGTCAGAAAGTATATTTCCATTGTTTCATTCCGGAATTATTTCACTGAAATTGTCATATCATATATGGGGATGACCCAATACCACATACAAGAATTATGCAGCGGTTGACTTTAGAAATATCAAGATAAATATATGGAAAATCTCTCTAGCATGGAAACACCGGTTCTCGAACCTCTTAACATTTATCAGAGCTCATGGGAATACTTATACATTCATGTCAAAAACAATACTAACAATTAAATTCAACAATTTTTTTGTAAGTAAACAAAGCATCGGTTCACATAAAATTTATTACGTATAATGCGTTTTTGGAAATATATAAACAGTCTTTGAACTAAAGGTTTGAGAATAGGTACGGTTCGAGAACAGGGACCTGTACGATAAATGAATGTGGTTGAAAAGGAGAAATTGCTAATTATGATTAACTATTCCTTTTGCCAAAATGTTTTCAAAGTTGTCTGTTGCAGACGCATCAAAATGCATTTGCATGTGTGCAAGGTTAAACACCTTTGTTTCATTTACTTGTCCTAATTTAAGTTTATTCTATTTTGTAGGGTAAAGATGCAGTTTTAACGAACCTGAACATGCAGTCCATGATGGTCTGGGATCCAGGTGTACCCAAGGTTCCACCCAGAACCTACTTGAACAAACAAGGTCATCTCAACAAAAAGTTGATCTTGCCCCAAACCCCTCCCCCTCCTTCTGCTCGTACAACTGAACAGCTAATCACAAATATGCTAAATGGTCATGTGACTGATCTGGACCAAGAAAAAGCTCCACCATTACCGGAGAGGAGAAGGATTGTTAATACTGCAAGTGTTAAGAAAATAGACAAAAAACTGGATAGAAACGTTCCTTTGAAATCTGACCAAGAGGTCTCTCACAAACAGCATGATATTAAAGGTATTTTGAGAACAAACTTAAAAGATAAACACAAGAAAATGGCGAATAGACTAAGTGGTAGTCACAGTGCCATTAGTTTACTGATGGAAAAACGAAACACCAGAGACATGCTTGAAGTTTTAGAGTCATATAAGTTTGTTGAAAATTTTGATCAGAGTAAAGACACAAGTTCCATAGAGACTGTCAACCATAAGCCAAATTTTAAGTCAATGGCTACTAATACAAAGGATTCGCTAGATAGACGAAAAAGTAAATCACACAAAGAAAGTGCTATTAAAGATTTTGAACAAGTAGTTACTGTTTCTGAGAACAAAGATCAGTGTTCTTCAAATAATGGTAAGACTATTGAGAATAAAATAAATGCTCATGCCAGGCATCTACAACGAAAGCTGGTTGATAAACCACAGTCTTATTCAGAAGGTATGAAAAACCAATTTGAGCCATCAGCCGAATTCCAAGTGATGGTTAATTCATTGAATCCAGTACTATTGAAAAGAAATAATTCATCAAGGTCAGTGAGGAAACATGCTGGTTCAGTTGAGACAAGTCCAGAGAACACACCGGATGTCTCACCAAGGACAAATCACGATAACAACATCAAGGATACATTGACCGTACCTAAAGGACAACAGAATTCCTTGTTTATAGATCCAGAAATGGCGAGAACTTGGCATGGGACTACCAGTTTGAATTGGTCAAAACAGTATGGACACAAAATGAAGGCCATGATGAAAGAGTTGGACAGTTTAGGGGACAGTGACCTTGAACCCTTTAGTCATGTGGACAATGGAGGAGATTCTAATTTTGAAATGGGATCTAAAACACTTCCAAGTAAATCGTTGTTGGATCATATGCATACACGGTTCTGCTCTGACCAGTATGATAAAATTCAGGAATCTAATGAACTGGTTTTACTGAAGTTAAAGTCCCAGCCTACGGTAAAACCAAAGAGGACTCAAAGTTTTAATATAAGAATGGGAACCGGAAAGTCATCCAATTCTCTCAATTCAAATGGATCTCCATTATTACAGAGAGTTCACAAACGAGTTGGCATTAAGACAAGGCCAGATTTCCAGTATTCTCCAAAACCACCTAGAGCAAGGGAGGGAACCCCCGATGGATTGTCAAGTATTCCTGACATCAAGGTAGATTACAAAAGTTATCTTTCTTTACTCTTGCTTTAATAATGTATAGTAGAGTTTAAAATCAATCCCGGCAGCTCAGATTGTATTCATTAATTAATTTTATTGGCCGGATTGCTCTAGCAATTCCGGTCTATAGATTGGCGATGTCCGTCTGTCTGTCAACATTTTGGTTAAAGTTTCAGGTTGAGGCAAAATCTCAGCACTGGAAAGGGTTACAAACTTGAAACTTTGCCTGAAGGTAACCAGTAACAAGTTCTATTGATTCCTATGGTTACTTTGACCTTGACCTTGGTTTGTCGATTTTCAAGGTCAAATTGCCGACAATCCGGCCATATCGTCTTCAGTGGTTTCTTGTTAACCTTCAACCCTTTCCCACATACAGACGCTTTCTGATGCCTCTGCAGCAGATTCCTTTTGAAAACATTTTGGCTCATGATGAGCAATTTTTTCTTTTGCATCAATATTTCCAACTCACTTTGATGATTATACCATCTTATATATAAAGCCAACAGTATGATAAATTTAACCCTTACAATGCTGAATTCTTTTAATGGATTTGACCAGCTTTGCATTTTGGAAGAGTCTATAGCCAATTCTAGGAGTATCGAGATAGAAATGATGGGTTTGAGCAGAGTCTGGTCAGATGGTGCAGAATTACTCCGGCTTGCCTGGCTCTTTACTGGTAGATCAGGCTTTTCACAAGATCAGTTTGAGCACTCAAAAGATTAATGAATTATCGGACATGTCACTGAGGCTTTTTGACCATTATTTTTGAGTAAATGAGTTGTTAAGTTTTTATTTAAAGATCATTTTCCCATTGAAGCCTGAAATCAAATTATTCTAAGGAATATTAACTTTTTCCCGATTACACAAGATCAGTACCAGATGACTTTGAAAGCATCTACGTTAAATCTTCTACAAAGAAAAGCGTAATTATTCTTGGAATTGCCACCATGTTTTCAACGGATCTTTAGTGCAGATACCTTCAAATGTAGCTTCATTTGGAAAAGGCTTAAACCACATGCAGACAACATTTTAAAACGTTTTGGTGACAGAAGAAAAGTCACAATATTAGCCACTTCTTCCTTTGCCAAAATCTTTTCAATTATACAGTCAAACTTATGTGAGTGGTCATATGCAATCAGCGGTCACCCGTTTTATACAGTCACTTTAAGTCCCTCCCAACCAGTTATACACTGTAAACTGCCTTGATCAGCAGTCCCCTTTGAATTGCGGCCAACGGCCACACTAATTGGTTGAGATTAACTGTAATCCTATTGTGTACAACGGTCAGCCAACACGCGACCCAGATTCGCCAGGTGTAAAATTATCGGGTGTTTAATACATACAGGTAATAAGGCATACTGTGACAAACACATTATGGAGTTTTTAGCTCACCTGCATGAAGTGCATGTGAGCTTATATTATGGTGTGATGTCTGTCCTACTATCACAAGGGTCAAATATATGAAAACCTTTAAACATCTTCTTCTGAATAACCAGGAGGCCCAGAGTGATGATATTTTACCAGTAGATACCTGACATGAAATGCTACATAGGTGCCTCCAATAAATGACTTTGACCTACTTCCAAGGTCACAAGGGTCAAATATATTCATAAAAACCTTTAAACAACTTCTTCTGAATAACCAGGAGGCCCAGAGTGGTGATATTTTGTCAATAGATACCTGGCAGTAAATGCTATATAGTTTCTTTCAATAAATGACTTTGACCTACTTTCAAGGTCACAAGGGTCAAATATATGAAAACCTTTAAACAACTTCTTCTGAATAACCAGGAGGCCCAGAGTGATGATATTTTACCAGTAGATACCTGGCATGACATGCTATATAATAGTTTCCTCCAATATATGACTGGCTGAAAAGCAAGTCCAGCTTATGTCATGGTGTTGTGCTTACTATTTCTATGTGTGCATGTGTTAAGGTTCAAACTTCAAACGACTTCTCTATGACCACTGGACCACTGGGCCTATTTGGATGAATCTTCATAGATAGCCTCATCTAAATGTCCTAAATTCCTTCATTTTTAGCTCACCAGAGCACAAGGTGAGTTTTTGTGATCACCTTTTGTCCGTCTTCCGTCGTCTGTTGTCCGTCTTTCGTCATCAACCTTTGCTTGTTTTTAAAAAATTCAAGAGGCAACATTTTTCATCCAATCTTCATGAAAGTTTATCAGAACATAAAGCTTCATCAAATCTAGGCCAAGTTCGAAAGTGGGTTATGTGGGGTCAAAAACTAGGTCACTAGGCCAAATTTAAAGAAAATTTTGTTAACATTCTGGAAGTCGCATTTTTTACCTGAGCAGCTTGAAACTTTGTCATAAAGTTTGTCTTGATGATATCTAGGCCAGGTTCGAATATGGGTTATATCAGGTAAAAAACTAGGTCACTAGGCCAAATTGAAGAACAATCTTGTTAACACTCTGGAAGCCACATTTTTGGCTAGAGCATGTTGAAACTTTGTCAGAATATTTGTTTTGATGATATTGAGGCTAAGTTTGAATACTAAGTCAGGTCTCTAGGCCAAATTGTAGAACAATCTAGTTAACACTATTGAGATCGCATTTTTGACTTGAGCAGCTTGAAATTTTGTTAGAATGTTTGTCTTGATGATTTTGCCATTGGCGCAGAAAAGGTTAAGTCATAAATAGCCCATTCTTAGGTGAGTGATCCTGGGCCTCATGGCCCTCTTGTTTTGGAACCATCCAAATTTCTGATTTCGATGACAACCGAGAAAAAAACCCAACTTAAAACATATTCTCCTCTCAAACTGGTTGGCTGTTTTTAAAATCATTCTGTAGAAATGTTCCTTCAGTCACCCTCTATCAGATTCATTCAAGCCATGTTGATTGGTCTAAAAACATGATCGCCAGGGAAAGAGGAAGGGGGCTTTTTTGCATCATATGGCAGTAGTGAAATCTTTAAAAAGTCTTCTCCTGCAAGTATGTGGTAAATTTTCATATAAATTTTGTATAAAATAGGTGCCCCCTTTTCCTGATATCTGTATGCCAAGCTGACTTGTTGAAAACATGGCCACTAGGGAGCAGGCTGTTTTGCATTATATGGAAATAGTGATTTAATTTTTGCCTAATGACAGTAGAGCGATACTGGCCCTCTTGGGTCTCTTGTTCATATATCTGCCAAAATCTGTTGAAAGCTTGCATTTGCTTTATATTTGTTGTATGTGGGAAAGGGTTAATCTAGGTAGGGGGTCTGAGAAATGACCATTTTATGTGCTTGTTTTGTCGAAATAAGTAAGATGGGGGACTGAAGGACCCGGATTTTGGTAAGATTGTGTAAACAATCAAACATCATTAATCCTTTTTATTTAACTTGGGTGGTTTTTGCTGGACCATTATTAGATTTTTTCGAATTGAATTAATCCCTAAAAAAGATAATCTTGACATTTAAAGTTCAATAAGGTTTTTAAAAATATAGTAGAAAACATTGAGCAAGGAGTTCTTTAACTCTCATTATTAGCAATGTCTCCTTTCCCACCTGTATGTTTTTATTTGATTTTGTAACAGGGATAATAAATTAGTTGTTGGTATTATGGTAAGAGATATGGTATTTGGGGATAGACCCCCAACCACCTAAATAAAGGCTTTCCAGTTATTGATACAATATTACTATATCAAGTGAGATTTGTTTTGTTAGTCCCCTACCGGTCGGAGACTGTTTGGGGACTATAGGTTTGCTCATGTCCTTCAGTCCGCCTGTCAGTCTATCCGAAATTTCTTGTCTGAGCTGTATCTTCCACATGCTTGAATGGATTTTGATATTACTTTACACAATTATATATATTATAATAACAGATGTTGTGTCATGATCATCACCCTGCCACCTACTTCCAAGGTCAAGGTCACAGTTTATCCATCTGTCTGTCTGTTCAAAATTTCGTGCCCAGGTTGTATCTTCCACATTCTTGAATGGATTTTGATATTTCTGCACACAATTATTCTCCATAACAAGATGATATTTCATGCACATCACTCAGCCAACTATTCCCTCGTTTAAGGTCACAATTTGTCCGTTTGTTTGTCTGTTCAAAGTTTTGTGTACTGGCTGTATCTTCCTTAAGCTTGAATGGATTTTGATATTACTTCACACAATTATTCTCTATAACAAGATGATGTGTCAGGCACATCATCTAGTCACCTACTCCCAAGGTCAAGGTCACAGTTTGGGCTTAAACTGTGTCCGTTCGTAACATCGTGTCTGGGCTGTTTCTTCAACATGCTCAAATGGATTTTAATATTTCTTCACACAATTATTCTCCATAATAATATGATGTGTCATGCAAATCACCCAGTCTCCTACTCCCAAGGTCAAGGTCACAGGTTGGGCTTAAACATTCTCAGGCTTTTCTATCATGTCCGTACTGTGTCTTCCACATACTTGCCTGAATTTTGATATTACTTCACACAATTTTTCTCCATAGCAAGATGATGTGTCATGCACATCACCCAGTCACCTACTCTTAAGGTCAGCTCTACAATTTGGACTCAAACATTCCTAAGCTTTTCTGACATGTCGGTGCTGTGTGGATGCTTGAAGTTATTTTGTTATAATTTCACACAATTATTCTTCATAGCAAGATGATGTGTCATGCACAATAACCAGCCATTTTGTTCCGCAATTTCATGTGTACAACTCTAGAACTTCACATATTTAATCAGGACCATTAGAAGACCATGTATGTCAAGGGGCATAACTCTAAAGTGAGGTTTGACAGAATAATGTGCCTTTTTCCACTTATAAATTTGTGTCTGGAAGGGAACTTTTGTATTGCTTGCAATACTCCATTACCTGATTTTATAAGGTTTTACTCCGTTTTGAACATCATTTCAGTTAAATCATGGCGACAGTTGACTCATTTATGATCCTTGGGTAAATAAACCAGTACTAGCTAGGCTAGTGAATTTGCCTTGCTCAAGGGCGCTCTTTCATGTCCACCACAAATGGGGATCAAACCCAGGCCACCTGGTTCCAAATCCTAGACACAAACAACTCGGCTACTGTGGATCCTATGATCAATTGAGAAAGATTTAAAATCGAATTTAAAAAAATGCACTCCTGAATAACTAATTAATGTCAAAATGATTAATTCACTATTTAATTTGATGCAAACCTATGATACCTTGTGGTAGTATGAATACCGGGATGATCTGGGACATTCTTGCAGAAAATTTAATTGCATTCTCACATTCCAATCATTGTCCCAGTGCCTCCGTTTTAGAGGCTGGATATCCCCGTTTGATCCTGTATTACCCGGTTAGTTCCCTGTTTTGCAGAGTTCATTTACGGTGTCCTATTGGAGTGTTTCCAGGTCCATCCCAGTATAACCCGGTTTGACCCAGGTCATGTCCTGATGGCCACTGGTCCAAGCCGGTATAGCCTTGGTTATGCGCCGGTTCAGCCCCAGTGGCACACCGGTGGCCCTGTTGGTGTACCATACTTTGAGTACTCCCGACCATCCCCAGACTATCACGTTAGAGGCACGGTTGAGACCCCGCCCTACACCAGCATATACCAGCATTGTGCCGGACATTCAAGGATCACACCGGTGTCTCAAGATTATAATGAACTTTTTTAAACCTCCAGGACAGTTTGCTGGAACAAGCCGGAACAACATGGTTCATTACTGAACTACTATGGCTCCACAGCAGTCATCTTCCCGTTTAACAAGGTGTCTCCCGAACATTAATCGGGGACATACCGGAGTGCCGATCACGTCGAGTGAAAAAGGGGCTTTAGGTTTTTGACATTATCCTGTCCAAGATTTTCAACCAGATCGTAAAACTAGCAATTTCTCCTTTTGCGACAATGTTTTCAACTTTTTTCAGTCATTGTACCTTCATTTCTAGAGATTTTCCATATCTTTAGTAGATGTTTTCAAAGTTGTCTGCTGCAAATTTGTTGTATGTGGGAAAGGAGTTAAAGGTAATTTTACCACTTGCTATTAAGATCTCATTCATCATTCTGAGAGGTGTCCAAAAGAGTTTCTATCAATGAAAATAAGTATTTGTACCCTTACCCCACATGCAGACACATTTTGTTGCAACTACAGACGGCGTCTTTTTGGAAACATTAAAGTTAAACGAGTGTATAATTGCTCACATTTGAGCAAGTTCACCTTTTGCAACAATGTTTTCAACTCTTTTCAGTAATTATACTTTCGTTATTGCAACTTTCCATAGATTTGTCAAGATGTTTCCTTTAAGTTGTCTGCTGCAGATTAAAAGGGTTAAAGAAAATAATTAACAAGTACAAAATAATTACCGCTCTGAACTTCAAATGAATTAAATTGAAAAGAAACATGTGTCTTTTGATTAATGAAAAGAAATAGAGTTGGACCAAAAACTAAAGAAACACAACTTGTAATTAACTGTTTCCCTCATATAGATGCTTTCTGACGCCTTTGCAGCAGACAGCTTTTTGAAATCATTGAGACAAAAGAAGAAATTACTCAAAACGAGCAATTTCTCATTGTGTCACCATGTTTTCACCTCTATTCATTCATTGTTCTTTCATTTAAAGGGATTTTCTGTGCTTTTGCTTAGACGTTTTCAAAGTCGTCTGCTGCAGTTTTGCTGTATGTGGGAAAGGGTTAACTGCTTACCTTATATGACATTTTTAGGGTTGTCTGCTATAGAAAATAGGACATCTGGATAATGGAATAACAATTTTGATAATTTAAGAGTAGGAAATATTGAGAGAAAAGAAATAAATGCTGATTTTGAATATCCTTTTCCTCGATGTTTTCAAAAGTTGTTGGCTGCAGACGTGTCAAATGTCATCTGTATCAGGTAAAGGGTTGAAAGCATCATCTATGTCAACTCAAAGCCATCAGTAAAGGGATCAATATTGTTTCATATTGCAGACGTCTTGAAAACATTGAAAACATTGTGTCAAAAGTATTGCTCGAAGTGATCACTTTCCCTGTAAACAACTATTTTATCAATATACTATCTTTTATAGTGTTTTTGACAGGATGATTTCCAAGTCGTCTGATGTAGATTAGTCATATCGAGGGCTTGGCGTGAAAAGGTTGTAACTTAAATTAGTATTTTTTTACCAAGGTTAATCACCTCGCAATAAAGTCTTTATAAGCCTTAACTCATTTTACTTGGTAAACGATGGAAATTTAGGTGCCATTGCTCGTTCTGAGCAATGGCACTTAAATTTGCATTGTTTACAAAGGGGTCAAAATTGCCCCTAAACCAGGGTTTTCAAAACAGGTTTTTAGTTACAACCGTTTCACGCCAAGCCCTCGATATGCCGTAAAGGGCTGATGCAAGCAACAGCACTTTATATTGGGTTCACAATTGTTCTGCCTTTGCAAGTTGATTATAAGAAGTTAAAGTTTTAACAAAAAGAGTTTATGCTATTAACCTGTTTCAATATTCAACATTATAGGCTGCAGCAGACGACTTTGAAAAATTCTAGGCATCAATAAAATAAATCCCTTTAAATAAAAGTTGATATTTTATTAATAAACTTGAAAACATTGTGGCAAAAGAAGAAAATGCTCATTATTATCAATTTATCCTTTTACCACAATGTTTTCTTAATTCATCTGTCTGGTGAAGAGTTGTCAAAATGTGTTTGCCTGGGGAAATGGTTAACCCTTTCCCACATACAGCAAATCTGCAGACGACTTTGAAAATGTCTACTAAAATTTATATGGAAAATCTCTATAAATGTAGGTATGATTACTGAACAAAGTTGAAAACATTGTTGCAAAAGGAGAACTTGCTCATTTTGAACAATTTCTCCTTTTGATACGATGCTTTCAAAAGTTGACTGATGCAGATGTGTCAAAATATTTCTATATGTGGGAAAGGGTAAGTTAATCTATGTGTCCGTTTCCATGTGTCCGTTTTTCCATGACATGTGATGTTTCGCCCTTTTTGATGGGCTATCACCTGTTTTATCAAATAGAATAGGCCTGTTGTTTTTGTGCAGTGTCAAGTTGTCAACTACACTGAGTGAGTTTTAGCTCTACTGACTAAAATTTATCATCATGATGATCTTTGATGTTTTGTCAATAATCACTTTTGGCCCTCTTAATTAACACTTTCCCACATATAGACGCATTTTGACACAATATATAGCTGCAGACGACTTTTGAAAACATTGTGGTCAAAGGTGAAATTGCTCATAATGGCCACAATTTTTTCAACTTTATTTAACAATTAAGATATCTTTTATGGAGATATTTAAGGTTTTTGTCACTATGTTTTCAAAGTCGTCTGCTGCAGATTTCTTGTATGTGGGAAAGGGTTAAACGAGTGATTTATTTGAATTCAACGCCATTTTCAACAGTATTTCATCCATATCATTGCAGCCAGTTCACCTTTTTAGAGATTTTCAATAATATATTGTATTGTTCTATATAGGTCATTTGCACCAGATAGCCTGTTTTTTGGTTAGGGTTAAGGCAATATTTAACATCATCACTATATGTTCATTTTTCATTCTCTGTGACCTTTGAAATTCATATTTTACAGTAGGGTGATCAATCACCCCATAGTCCTCTTGCTTTTAATTGTGGCATCCACCTGATCACTCCACCACATCACCCCATATAATTATTTAAATCCCTCCACCCTTATCGAAAATAGAATGAACTCTTCTAATTCCAATAATTAAGGTTATCATGTCAAACTAAATGAACTGTAGGACAGTGCTTATTAGTTGTTGCAATAGCTAGATCATTGTGACTGTCTTTTTTGTTGATGTGCAATTCGTCTTCAACATCTAAAGAAGGTGATCATTCAAATTCAATGCCAATGGAATAAGGATACAAGTTTCTTTAAAATACATGTAATCGTGATTGTTCAAAAAGTACATGAGGAAACGAACGTTAAAGTAATTTGTTGTTTTGTAGAAAGTGTAATAAAAAAAAAATTGCTAAAAGTGACTGACATTTAGTTTAAAGTAACTTAGGCCGATTCATATAAAAAGTGCATGCGAAATAAATACAGGATACTAGCTGTAGGTTTCTGGATGTTTGTTAAAATTTTCCAAATAGTGTTTAATGCGCAAATGAAACAAAAATAATGTACATTTTTTTGCGATTTTGTAAATTTTGAATTAATTCATTAATAATAAAAAATGAAAGATAAGGTGGTTTGACATTTGCACATTAAATGGTTTAAAATGTAAAAAGTGCTTGCCTCTTCATGGCATAATTTCAAAATGTTCAATATTTGTCACAACTACAAACTTGTGTCACTTTCATGAACCATCGATGTGCAACCAAGGTGCAACTATTTAACGAGAAAGCATGTCAGTGCATGTCCATTTGCTTCAAAGAATCGATCCTTTTAGGTGATGGTCAGGACTTGAGGATGCACTTATCATGTGGCACATCATGAATTCATGTTACCGCCATTTCTTGCACTGTTTGTAACTCAATTATGCATAACATAAAAATATGTTTGCTACAGAGGTGACAAAATTTGCTTGTATCAGAGAAAGAAATAAAAACATTTTTATTATTGTACCAAAGGTTAATTTGTTATGTACTTTTTAGTAGATCAAATAAAAGATGAGTAATTTAAAATTGCTAGGTATCCATGGATAGGTAAACCCTATTCCACCTGCATACGCATTTTGATGCAATAGCAGCAGGTGACTTTTGAAAACATTGTGGCCGAAGGTGAAATTGCTCATGATGAGCAATTTCTCCATTTGCCACTGTTTTCAACTTTATTTAACAATTAGGCTATCTTTTATGGAGATTTTTCAGGTTTTTGTCACTATGTTTTCAAAGTTGTCTGCAGAGTTGTTGTATGTAGGAAAGGGGTGTTAAATGCAATGTTTTGTTATCTTTTATTTATTTGCCAGTTACATTATATTCCAAGGACAATTTGTTGTTTGTTACAGTATGGATAAGGTTATTTGGATATTAAGACTGAATCTAAAACTTCCAAAGCACAGCTTTTGTTAATTTATGAGATATTTTAAAACCTTTCAAACAGACAACAAATATGAAGGTTAATATAATCACTGAATATGTTTATAACATTAGCAATTTCACCTTTGGTCACTGAGTGTTTTCAAAAGATGTCTGCTGCAGATGTGTAAAAAGGCATCGCTGTGTGGGGAAGAGTTTGACACATCTGCAGCCGACAGCATTTGAAAACAGTGTGGCAAAAAGGAAAAATTACTCATCTTTAATGATTAGCAATTTCACCTTTGGTCACTGAGTGTTTTCAAAAGATGTCTGCTGCAGATGTGTAAAAAGGCATCGCTGTGTGGGGAAGAGTTTGACACATCTGCAGCCGACAGCATTTGAAAACAGTGTGGCAAAAAGGAAAAATTACTCATCTTTAATGATTAGCAATTTCTCCTTGTCACATTGTTTTCAACTCTTTTCAGTAACATTATTTTCTTTACCATGGAGTTTTGTTTAAATGAAATCAAACTGGCCTACTGCAGATTTGTTATATGTGGGAAAGGGTAAATTGGAAGAGAACAGTGATGCAGTGGTAGAGTGTCGGCCTCTCATACCAAAGGTCCAGGGTTCGAATCCTGTGATGAGCTGTTTCTGCCATTGGGATTTATCCACTTAAACAGTGTGAGTACTGGTTATGTCTCCAGGAAGCATGCAGACATTGAGCATGATTTATATAAGCTGAAAGCTTGTTTCGCAATTGGTGTAAAATAAATAAGTTAAAACTTAATCAGGAGGATAAAAAAAAAAACGTACAAAACAAAAATTTGTTATTAGCAATGTTATAATTGTCGAGAAAGGACAAATTTTATTACATTTAATGATGGCATTTTTAGTAATGCTCACTGAATATGTTTCAAAGTAATAACACACTTTAACACTATTTCTAAGTTAATTAACCCAAGCTCTTTATTACAACAAACTGTCAATAATATATATATAAACAAATATAATCATGAACCTGGTACATCTAAAAAAAAGGTGGTGTATCTCTTAAAGGTACAGTAGCTTCAACCCTTTCCCACATGCAGACGTTATAATTACAACGACTTTTTAAATCATTGTGGCAAAAGGAGAAATTGCTAATAATGAGCATATTTGCCTTTTGCCATCATTATTTCAACACTATTCAATTATCATACTTCAGTTTGGAGATCTTCCATATTTCAAAGTCGTCTGCTGCAGATTTTTTCGAATATGGGAAAGGGGATTAAACCATCAATACTTCACTTTTGAACTTTATTTTAATCTTTTCATGCTATGTTGTTTTCTTTTGCTAAATTGTTGTCTGTAATACTTTTGAAAAAATAACTTTCTGCTTCTAAGTTTTTGTTGTAATTAATACATACTGAGAGTGTCAAACAGTTTAGATTTCATATCAGGCCCCACGTTTTGTGGGGCGTGATCTGGATCCAAACGGTTTGCAAAGGTCATCAACAGCTGACGAAATCTGCTGCTAGCGTACCAAGAGTTAATAAAATTTAATGCTCTTTCTTTTGTAGCGATTTTCCACATTTTTGACTTAATGTTTTCAAAATCCCCTGCTGCAGATTTGTTGTAGGTAAGAAAGGGTTAATGTTTTCAAAGTCCCCTGCTGTAGATTTGTTTGTATGTTTGAAAGTGATAATATATATACAGGCCAGTCTTTCTTTTTGGTAAGAAGGTTCAGCAAGTTTCTTTTTCATCGGAATCCGCTGTTCCGGGTACATTCATTCATTCTTTTTCATCTTATGTGACTGACATAATGTCAAATTAAGGATGTCTAACATCAATTTAAAACAACTTGTCAATTGTTTGTAAAGTTCAGGTGTGTGCTATAACAAATATTACATGTGTATTTACTATATGGTACAAGATTCAGATGTCAATCATCTGGAATTGAGGTAAATGTACATCATAATGCCTCATTTGTTTGAAGTAGAAATCGCAAAATTAAGATAAATATCAGTGAACAATAAAAATCTACCCTTTCCCTCATATAGACGCTTTCTGACACCTCTGCAGCAGACAGCTTTTTGAAAACATAGTGACAAAAGAAGAAATTGCTCAAAACGACTTAGAATAGATGTTCATAAATGATAGATGTGTGTTTGACATTGACTTAGAATAGATGTGTGATTGACATTGACTTAAAATAGATGTACATAAATAATAGAAGTGTGATCGACATTGACTTAGGATAGATGTTCGTAAATAATTGTGTTTCCTGAAAAGACATCAAATACAACAAAAATCGTATATATACAGACACCAAAATGGATGGATTATGTTATTTCTTAAAGTCAAAGCCATTTTCTGCATTTTTAAATGCAACGATGGCATCAAGAAAAAAAATTCACTCGGTAAGTTAGATTTTCTTCTTGCTTAGACTAATTTGAAAACATCTCTGGGAAATCAATGTAATCTATAGATAAATATTTTGAATCAGATCAAATATTTATTATTACAAGGTAAAACCGATAGTGGTTAGTCAGTTCTCCTTTTGCCATGTTTTTTTTTTTCCAAAAGTCTGCATTGAGGGATGTTTTTAGTGAATTTTAAATACTCAAAAAATGAGTAACACTCACTAACTTTTTCTGAAAATGTGGGATTGCAAGGGAGATAAATTCTGAGATGCAGTTATTAGAAAACTGTATTGAATAGTATCCCTTGTTTCAATGAAATATGGATGTTTTTAAATTAACCCTTTCCCTCATACGACAATTGTGCAGCAGACAAGTTTGAACATATTTTGTCGAAACATAGAAAATCTCCATAATTGAATGGATAACCTGTGACAAAAAGTGGAAAACATTGTGGCAAATGGAGAAATTGCACGTTTTGTGCAATTTCTTCTTTTGTCACTATGTTTTCAAAAAGTCATCTGCTGCAGAGGCATCAGAAAGGGTATATATGAGGGAAAGGGTTAATTCTCTCCCTTTTGCAGAGATATTCTGACACATCTGCAACAGACAACTTTTTGAAATGATTGTGATACAATGTTCTCAACCCTAATCAATAATTAACCCATTCCCACATACAACCAATCTGCAGCAGACGACTTTGAAATCATACCCCCCATAAAAAGGAAACTTCCTTTAAATGAAAGTACAATAATTGAATAGAAGAAATTTCTCATTATGAAAAGAGCTGTCTGCTGCAGAGGCGTTAGAAAGTTTCTACATGAGGGAAAGGGTTAAACTCTCATTGTTGGAGATGTTTTCTGCTGCAGATTTGTTGTTTGTCAGAAGGGCTGATGGTTAACACACAGTTTTATCGTCTGCATAACTCCAAACAGGGCTCCACAGAGATGACGCAGCTCATTACTTATGAATATCAGAACGAGGCTTTTACTTACTGGAATGAATTATTGTCCTGCTTTTCAAAATATTTAAGGGTTCAATGTTAAAGGAGGAAACTATTTAGTTATCAAATGATGTGCAGAGTGCACGTTACAACCACTTTGGTTCAATATCAAGGTCGCAGTTACAGGTCAAAGGTCATGTGACTATATTTCGTGTCCACTCAATAACCTAAGAACCACTTGAAGGATTTAGAAATAGCTCACCACAATTGTTCACCATACTAAGATGATGTGTAGGGTGCATGTTACAACCACTTTGGTTCAAGGTCAAGGTCGCAATAACAGCTCAAAGATCATATGACCATAATCATTTTGTAAACACGTTTCACTCAACAATTAAATTGAATCATTTCACTTGACTTCTTCTCCATATTAGTTTTATTTTAATATTCTGTTTAAGTATTACAATCATTGACAACTACAATGGGGGAGACATATGTTTTTGTGACAAAATCAACAATCTAGTTCCATGACGTATTTCTAGTGCTGACAACTTTTGACACCTCTGCTGTAGACAAATTTAAGAAACATTTTGAAAATGAACAACTTGTTCTAAAAGGGCACTTTTTATGTTTTCTAATTATACTTTCTTTCCCTCACATTAAATAAAAGTTCCTCAGATGTTTTCGAAGGAGACAATTGTAAAATTATCAGATCAAGTAAACACCTAAAAGCATACTCAATGCCTCAATGTTTTCAAAAAATATATTATACAGAGCTCTAGATAAGGGGCGTTTTGCATAGTCTAAAATCTTTATTAAACTATATAACCCTATGTTGTGGGTACTCAATTCTTTTGGGTACCCACATCATAGGTTTTGGTTGCATAATAGAAGCGATATTGTGGGGAAAAGAGATGTTTACCCTTTCTTATACAGACCTCTGTTATATTAACCCTTTCCCTCATACGACAATTCTGCAGCAGACGACTTTGAACATATTTTGTCAAAAAGTAGAAAATCTCTATAATTGAATGGATAACCAATGACTAAAAGTGGAAAACATGATGATTGTGGCAAAAGAAGAAATTGCGCGTTTTGTGCAATTTCTTCTTTTGTCACTATGATTTTAAATAGCCGTCTGCTGCAGAGGCGTCAGAAAGTGTCTATATGAGGGAAAGGGTTAAAGGCCAAGTATACAAGTAAATTTGAAACAAGTTTGTTTATGAATGAAACAAGCGATTCTGATAAGATCTGTGATGGTATGGGAGGTCTTGCCTTGTCTGTTGAAATCAGACAGTGAAAAACAAGCAGTTTGATTACGATTTATGACAGGTCACAAGTTGTAGATCATACACCTGTCAAGTTAATTGACAAGTGATTACAATGGGCAACGAGTCAGAAGAAAATGTTACCAAATACTGAAGACTAGTGTGAACCAACTCTCATAATCGCTTGTTTTCTGTTTACGAAATGTAACATGGACCATACCTAGATTCTCCCTCTAAGTTGTAAGTGTAGCCCCACAAAGCTGTTTGTCATCATTAACATGCTTATAGCCCTTTCCCACATTTTGGCACAATGGCAGAAGATGACTATTGAAAACATTGTGGCTGAAGGAGCAATGATGAGCAATTTCCCCTTTTGACACAATGTTTTTAACCCTATTCAATAATTTTACTTTCCTTTATAGAGATTTTCTACTTATTTGCCTAATGTTTTCTTTCAAAGTGATCAGCTGTAGTATGTTGTATGATTCTTTGGAAAGGTTAACCCTTTCCCTCATACGACAATTCTGCAGCAGATCACTTTGAACATATTTTGTCAAAAAATAGAAAATATCAATAATTGAATGGATAACCTATGACTAAAAGTGGAAAACATTGTGGCAAAAGGAGAAATTGCTCGTTTTGAGCAATTTCTTCTTTTGTCACTATGTTTTCAAAAAGCTGTCTGCTGCAGCGGCGTCAGAAAGCGTCTATATGAGGGAAAGGGTTAAGGTTATGATACAACTGCTGTCAATGTTCCCACAGTAAACACTCATTAACCAGACCTATCTCACCTGACATGGAAATACATCACATTTCTTAAGGTCAAGGTATCAATGAATGTAGTTAACCCTTTTCTACATATAGACACTTTTAGAAGCCTATATACAATCAAAGCGCTGAAGGCACTGAATTTGTTTGGGTACATAAAACTGTTCAAACATTTGCATTTGCATAGATGTGTGATTTATAAACTGCATTGTTTATAAATATTACAACTTCGGGTAAAAGAATAAATGACGCATCCGTTAAAATTAAATGCCATTTTAGTTGTCTATAAAAAATAAATCATGAGACATACATGTGAATATTATATTTAATTTCCAAGTTTCAAAAGACATGTAAAAACAAGATGTGTTTGTGAAACACTGATGCCCCCGATTGGTAACATCTAGGTCAAAGGTCAAGGTCGCCAGGTGAAAAATGTTGGTACTGATAGAAAGGTCATGTCACAAGGAATACACATGTGAAATATGGTAGCCGTACCTGTTATGGTTCAAAAGTAGTGGTCAAGGTTATTTTTTTTTTCGAGAATGGCAATATCTAGGTCAAAAGTCAAGGTCGCAAGTTGAACAATTTTGGTACTGACAGAAAGGTCATGTCACAAGGTATACACATGTGAAATATGTTAGCCGTACCTGTTATGGTTCAAAAGAAGTGGTCAAGGTTAAAGTATTTTTTCGAGAATGGCAACATCTAGGTCAAAGGTCAAGGTCGCAAGGTAAAAAATGTTGGTACTGACAGAAAGTTCATGTCACAAGGTATACACATGCGAAATATGGTAGCCGTACCTGTTATGGTTCAAAAGTAGTGGTCAAGTTAAAGGTTTTTTTGAGAATGGCAACATTTAGGTCAAAGGTCAAGGTGAAAAAAAATTGTACTGACAGAAAGGTCATGTCACAAGGTATACACAAGTGAAATATGGTAGCCTTACCTGTTATGGTTCAAAAGAAGTGGTGAAGGTTAAAGGTTTTTTTTTAGAATGGCAACATCTATGTCAAAGGTCAAGGTCGCAAGGTCAAAAATGTTGGTACTGACAGAAAGGTCATGTCACAAGAAATACACATGTGAAATATGGTAGCCGTACCTGTTATGGTTCAAAAGTAATGGCCAAGGTTAAAGTCTTTTTTCGAGAATGGCAACAACAAGATCAAAGGTCAAATTCGCAAGGTCAAAAATGTTGGTACTGACAGAAAGGTCATGTCACAAGGAATACTCATGTGAATTATGGTAGCCTTACCTGTTATGGTTCAAAAGTAATGGCCAAGGTTAAAGTTTTTTTCGAGAATGGCAACATCTAGGTCAAAGGTCAAGGTCGCAAGGTCAAAAATGTTGGTACTGACAGAAAGGTCATGTCACAAGAAATACACATGTGAAATATGGTAGCCGTACCTGTTATGGTTCAAAAGTAGTGGTCAAGGTTAAAGTTTTTTTCGTGCAGACAGACAGACAGACAGACAGACAGACGTGCAGACAGACGTGCAGACAGACTTGCAGACGTGCAGACAGGCCAAAAAACTAGATGCCCACCGAATCGGTGATTCCGGGGGCATAAAAATGGATAACCATTATGGCCCCGACTCACTCATTTAAGTATTTACCAATTTGTGTTACAAAAAAAATCACAATTGACCAAGGGTTTTCTAAAATCTTACTCAAAAGCTTCCTGCTTAACAAGAGATTTTTCAAGTTTTCACTATAGCCATATAAGGCCAAATAGCCCTGCCCCCTGGTGGCCATGTTTTTCGACCAATCAACATGGCTTGGAGGAATCTGATAGATGGTCTCCCAATGAACATTTCTACAAAAAGAATTGAAAATTGGCCAAACACTTTCGGAGGAGAAGATTTTTCAAGTTTTTACTATAGCCATATTAGGCAAAAAAGCCCCGCCCGCTGGCGGCCATGTTTTTCGACCAATCAACTTGGCTGGAAGGAATCTGATAGAGGGTCACCCTAGGAACATTTCTACAACATTATTTGAAAATCGGCTTGACACTTTTGGAGGAGAAGATTTTTTTGAGTTTACACTATAGCCATATAAGGCAAAAAAGCCCCGCTCCCTGGCGGCCAAGGAACACTTCTTTAAAATAATTTGAAAATCTGCCAATCAGTTTGGTAGAAGAAAAGGAGATCACAATAACTAACTTTCAGCACTTCGTGCTCAGGTGAGCTAAAAAAAAGAAACATCTATCCAAATGAAAGAGTAATTGAAATCATGTAGAAAATATTGTGGAAAAAGGCAGTACTAATATTTATATGAGCACTTTAAAAGAAACATGCTTCAGACTTCAGAGGCTTTTAAATTCATTTGCATTATAAAAGGATTAAATGCTCCAGAGAAAACCAAGAAAAATACCTTTGCCGTCCGCATTTTACTCTACAGTATACACCTAAGCTGGCCGCTGTTTCCTTTAAAGGGTGTTTAAGCTTACCAAATTAATTAAGGATGCGTAACCATTCACTGTTAATTACCATTGTGTACGAGTGTCATTCCAAACAAATTATAAATGTAACCCCTTTTCCCAATTAACCTATCATATACATTTATGTATTTGTAACTTGCCGGGATGTGTCGATACCGTCATGGTACAATGTGATATATGCACAGTTGGTTTCACAAATCTTGTGTTAATGCACCGGTGGATATGTTGACAACAGATGCGGAACTTTAATTGTGACTTTTGTTAATTATTTGGCTATTATAAGGATAAGATATGTGATTAAATTGGCAACATTTAAGTTTTTTACTTATAACAGCCTTCAAATACAAATTTGGTTTATACGACGGTAAAGAAAGGTTATGGGAATTAAGAAATTGTTTAAATAAGCAAATTCTCCTTTTCCCACAATGTTTTCAATATATGTTGCTTTTTACTGTTTACACAGCAAGAAAAAAACATTTAACTTATTTGTTATAGATTAGTATTATTGTTGTATATATATATAATTACTAGAAACAGTGTTGTATATATATATATACTTATTGTTTATTTGTTATTTAAATTGTTCTGCCCCTTCCAAGTACCCTACAGAATAGAATGTTGCATGGATCATTTGCCTCGTAGTATGGCACATGGAAAAACTATTGAAAGTTACAAAGTAGAAAATGAAGATGCCAAACAATAACTAGAACCCATGACCCTTCAATCGATTGTAAAGGAGAGGATATAATTGAAGCAAAACCTATGGCTAGTTACTAGCAACATATTCTATTCTTGCAATGTTTTCAAATTTCGTCCGCTGCAGATGCGTCAAAAGACATTTACTTGTCGGTAAATCAATCCATCAATTCTCGTTATTGATATCTATAGATATGATATAAAGAGGAAAGTCGTTAACATACTTTACAAAGAGATTCCATTTCAGCATGATCTCGATTTTTGGGTTAATCTATATCACTGATAAAAGCAATCAAACACATTATATATTTAAAAAGAAAACCCCGGATATGATCATATGTTAACAAATTATACACATTTGCCCATCTTTAATTAAACATTTTTTACAACAAATCATAGCGTCCGCAGATTTGCTCTATATTCTATAGCGTCCGCATTTTCCCTCTATATTGCATTTGTCCGCATTTTCCCTCTATAATGTATTTGTCCGCAGATCGCGTCCGCACTTTAGACCCTCCCCCCATACCGTCGTATTTATAAATAGAATTCGACGATCACGATTTCTCTGCAAATGTGTTACTCTCATTTTAAATGCATTTTATGACGCACATATTTGCTTTTTAATTCTTTATACTATATTTATATGGCCGACAAGGCACAAAGAAAATATTTTCAATTCTGTTTTTATCTACATTTTCAATGCGTGATTGAAAATTCAAATACCGTATCTGGAGCTTAAATCGGAAATAGTTTTCCCTGTAGCAGTTCACTCATTGAGATTTATAAATCTCTACGCGTTCATGTTTTAAAATACAATGTTTCATTTTATTTCCAAATTCTCTTTGAATATAAGAACCACATAAGAAAACAAAGACGATATAAATATATCATTATTTCAAATATCGTGATACATTTGAAATGTAAGAGCAAGTATTGAGTACTACTTTCACGCGTATGAAATTCATGGACTTTTCCATAAGACGAACGGCTTCAGAATTGCAGTAACTAAATTTGTTTGTTCCAAACAAATAAAAACGTGAAAAATCTTCATAAATGAGAGTTTAATTTTTAAAAAGAGTTGAAAACATTGTGGCAAAAAGAGAAATTGCTTCTTCTTTCGTCACAATGTTTTCAAAAGATGTCTGCTTCAGAGAGGCGTCAGAAAGTGTCTATATGAGGGATTGTTTGGTTGATTGATTGGGGTTAAACGCCGTTTTTAACAATTTCTCAGTCATATTCACCTACTCATGTGTTTCCTGGTTTTCTCACACCTGTACTCCACATAACAATCTTCCCAAGCAACTGGCTGCTTTTCCACATAGACTTAGCCCATTGGTGGAAGATGAATGACGCATGTCGCAATGACTTTTGTCAAACGTCGGAAAGAAAGTTGCCGAGCCGGGATTTGAACCTATATGAGGGAAAGGGTTAAATTGCTTGACTCTTCTCTGGTGGCACAGGCTTCACAAAATGGATTCAAGTAGTCAAAGCCTTGAGAGATTTTATTACACAAAATAGTAACAGTTATTGTTGAGACATTTCTTCATTGCCTATAATGATTTCAACTCTGAACTTCAACTTTTTTCAGCTAATTTTCTAGATATTTTATTGCTTTCCTTGTAAGTAGTAGAAAATAAGTCTTAAAATATCATATTTAGTAGATTAATTAATATCTGAGTAACACCTTTCATTTTTCCCATGATGATATTGAAAACTTAGCTTCACCGTTACATGATCTCGATCGAGTATCGATCAAAAGTCATCATTATAGGGAACCAGAACTGTAAAGTAGATTTAGTCCACCAAGCATGGGGGTAAAATGTCGTTGCACACCTTGGCATTATTATTATACTATATGGACCGTAAAGAGGGGCTATTTATAGTAACACAGGAGGGATTCCCCAAATTATCATTAAGAACATTTTTATCATAGCTTATGGACAATATAGAGATACTGTTTTAGTATTTTAACAAGGTATTGTGTGTTTTTCCCCATTTTCTTCTGTAATGGAAATTCGGACGCCTGTGGTCTGCTGCAGATTTTGAGGGAAAGGGTTAAAGTAAAATGTGTGTAAAACTAGTGGGACTGCAGTTCTTATTTTTTGTCTAAAGATGTCCGTAGATTTAAATGATATATATGTAGCGAGTGTTGCAGGCTCTGTAGAAGATTCCCTGTTCGCAGTTGCAACAAGACCCCTCATTGACTGTTGCAACTCATATTTTCTCAGCGGGCAAAGATCATCCCTTTCCCAAGTGCAGACACATTTCAACACATCTGCAGCTAGCAAACAGCTTTTGAAAAACAGTGTTGCAAATAGAGAAATTGCTCATGATGAGACATTACTCCCCTTTGTGCCATCGTTTTCAACTCTGTTCAATAATTAAACTGTCATTTATATAGAGATAGCCCATTATTATACCCTCTTCGAAGAAGCGGGGGTATATAGGAGTCACTGTGTCAGGCAGTCTGTCTGTCTGTCTGTCTGTCTGTCTATCTGTCGGCCGGAAGCCATATTTTGTCCGGCCTATTTCTTACAAACCACTGAGTGGAATTCAATAACATTTTACATGAAGCTTCTATACCAAGAGGAGATGTGCATATCCTAAAGGGGTTACAATTGCATGTTATTTTACAGAGTTATGGCCCTTTTACTTATTAAGTTATGGTGTAGGTCAAGGTGCTGTTTAGGGGGTATTTATCATCTTCAGTGATAGTTCTAGTTTTGTATGGATGTTTTCTGGTTGTCTGCTGCAGATCTGTTGTATGTGGGAAAGGGTTATATACCATTGAGAAGGGTCAAGCTGACAATCAATCAAATTTTCTACACTACGATTGAGCTGTTGTTTTAAGATCTAGATTGCTTTTGCTTCGATTTACAATTCTTTGCTTAATTAAACATGTAATTGATTTAGCAAATAGATAATTGAATATAATTGATCTAAAACTGCACAGAATATCAAATTGAACTAGACCATTTATTTACATTGTATTACCTTTGTTTTACACTTAACCCTTTCCCTCATATAGAAGCTTTCTGACGCCTCTGCAGCAGACGGCTTTTTGAAAACATAGTGACAAAAGAAGAAATTGAACGTGCAATTTCTCCTTTTGCCACAATGTTTTCCACTTTTTGTCATTATAAGGTTATTCATTCAATTATGGAGATTTTCTATGTTATGACTAAATACGTTCAAAGTCGTCTGCTGCAGAATTGTGGTATGAGGGAAAGGGTTAACTATTCCCCATGTTTAGACAGCAGGTTACATTTAAAAAAAAAAAATGAAGAAATTGCTCATAATGAGCAGACCAACTATGAAAATACCAGATAGATCTGAAAAATTGTTGAAAGCAGCTTAAAACACCATACATCACATGATGATACAGAGTAGCATTTTTTCTTTATTTCAACAATGTTTTCAATAATTATATCATCATTATGTCTCCCCCTGTATACAGGGGAGATATATTGTTTTTGTCCTGGGCGTCTGTCTGTCCTTCTGTCTGTCTGTCTGTCTGTCTGTCCGTCTGTCCGAAATCGTGTCCGCTCCATATCTCCAAGACGGCTTGAAGGATTTTCATGAAACTTGGCTCACATGTTCACCTCATCAAGGCGACGTGCAGAACCCGCGTCTCGACAATATAGGGTCAAGGTCAAGGTCACGCTTGAAGGTCAAAGGTTTGAGGCTTTATTTCGTGTCCGCTCCATATCTCCCAGACGGCTTGAAGGATTTTCATGAAACTTGGGTCACATGTTCACCTCATCAAGGCGACGTGCAGAACCCGCGTCTCGACAATATAGGGTCAAGGTCAAGGTCACACTTGAAGGTCAAAGGTTTGAGGCTTTATTTCGTGTCCGCTCCATATCTCCGAGACGGCTTGAAGGATTTTCATGAAACTTGGGTCAAATGTTCACCTCATCAAGGCAATGTGCAGAACCCATGTCTCGACTGTCTGTCTGTCTGTCCCAAATTTATAGGTTGGAATGTTTTGAGAGATTTTGACAGATATTTGAGGGGAGACATCTGTTTTTTGCAAAAACAATTCTAGTTTATATTGACTTTTCATATGTTTTCTAAGTTGACATGCAGATTTTGAAAGAGCTGAAAAGAAGTATTGTACAAGTATTAAAATAAGCTAAAAATAAAAGATAGAGTATTTTTTTGCTCTTCAGGATGATCCCTTTCCCACATGGAATTAATCTGCAGGTGAAGACTTTGAAAGCATGTATAATCAAAAATATTGAAAATCTCTTTAATTGAAAGAGCAATTATTGAATAAAGGTAGCAATTTCTCTTTTTTCCAGAATGTTTTAAAAAGTTATCTGCTGCAGTGGTGGCTGTAAAATGTGGGGAAATGGTTTTGGGGAAGTTATGTGTCTATACCTTTTGATTGGATGCTGCATGGTTTAGCAAAGCTGATAATCTTGTGCAAGTCTCTGTACATGCATTTACAAAAGGCATATTGAACATACTATGATTAATAGAGAAAGTTATAAAGCTTTATGCAAATGATATCATTTCCTTTTGCACTTCTTAATCATATTATGGTTTTGATTCATTTTAGATAAAAATGTATACACCCACATACAGTGGCTTTCTCGCTCAATGGATTATCATAAAATGGTTGACTGCTTAGTGCAGTTTACATGGAATATATAATGCATATCACACTCACTGACCTCAAGGCATACAGAGGACTAGGGTTTGAATGTCAAATAAGGATTTTTGAACATGAAAAATGCCCCTTATCTAGAGTTCTGAGGATTATATTTGACTTGTTTGTCCAGCCCTAAAACTTTCCCACTTACAATAAATCCGCAGCAGACAAATTTGAAAACATCCTCACAACTTTATCTACTGCATTTACACTGATTGTACCCGTTTTTTGAAGTCTCCATCAGGCTAGTGGGCACATCTGTGCTGTCGTGCTGTGACCAAGCTGTATATTGTTTGCTGCTAAGCTCACCGTTTTAATCGCGATGTTCCTAAAATCGGCTGAGAACTCTTCCAAATGTTTCATAATGAGCAATTTCTTCTTCTGATGTAATGGTAAAATTCAACTCTATTTGATTATCGAGATGAAAATTGTGACATTTGTGTATTTGATATTGTTCATTTCAACATTCTGTTTGATCTTTTGATCAATACAGCATAAAAACCTTTATTTCCTATATCATCCATGTTTTATGTAAAACCATTCATGACTGTGAATAAGTGGTTTTTAACCCTTTCCCACCAGTAGATGTATCTGACGCAGACAACATTTGAAAACATTGTGACAAAAGGAGAAATTACTCTAGTGCAATTTCTCTATTTGCCACAATGTTTTCAACTGTATTTAACCCTTTCCCTCATATAGACGCTTTCTGACACCTCTGTAGCAGACAGCTTTTGGAAAACATAGTGACAAAAGAGGAAATTGCTCAAAACAAGCAATTTCTTTTTTTGCCACAATGTTTTCCAAGTCATAGGTTATCCATTCAATTATAGAGATTTTCTATTTTTGTCAAAATATGTTCAAAGTCGTCTGCAGATTTGCTGTGTGAGGGAAAGGGTTAATAATTTATGAAAATTTTGCCAGGATGTTTTTAAAGTCATCTGCTGCAGATTTGTTGTATGTGGGAAAGTGTTAATAATTTATGAAAATTTTGCAAAATTTTGCCAGGATGTTTTTAAAGTCATCTGCTGCAGATTTGTTGTTTGTGGGAAAGTGGGGTTTTAACCCTTTCAAGGATACAGATGACATTTAACAGTTTCCTTCATGCACATTCTAAATTCGGGGGTCTCATTCAGTGTAGCAGACAATTTTTGAAAGCATTGTGGCAAAAGGAGAGATTACTCATAAGGAGCAATTCCTTTTTTTTGCTGCTATGTTTTCAACTCTATTCAATGGTTAAATACTTATTTATAGAAGTTAACCATATTTCTAAACCAGATGTTTTGGAAATCTTCTGCTGCATATTTGATTTTAACATTATTTATATATTTTACAGCGATTGCGAAGCAAGCTTTCAGCTTATATTAATCACGTTTGATGTCTGCTTCCTGGAAATCGACTTAACCAGTACTCGCGCTGTTTGTGTGGAAAAATCCCAAAGTCACGACCCGCTCATCAAGGGACTTTGATATGAGAGGCCGACGCTCTACCTCTGCACCACTGTTTTCCACTGCATATTTGCATTGTTTACAAAGGGGTCAAAATTGCCCCTTAAAACCAGGATTTTCAAAATAGGTCTTTAGTTACAACCGTTTCATGCCAAGCCTTGCAGAGGTATCAAAAGTCATTGGTCGATAGGAAAAGGGGAACTGTAACGTCTATAAAATTATATGGTCTGTGAACATTTTGTAATTACTTTGTAATTCAGAGTAACTTCTTCCTCCTTTTTCCCTTCAATATTTTAATTTCTGTGCCAAAATTTAAACTCATACCCTCCCTTTCCCACATTTAAACAATCTGCAGCAGATTGGAATATGTTGTAGTAAAGGAGATGGCTCATCATGAGGAGTTTCCCCTTTTGCTAGAATGTTTTCAAAATTTGCCTGCTGCAAATAGGAAAGGGTTAAATTTTGCAACTAGCTGTTACACTTCTTGCATGATGTTTTCATGACTGTTGGGTTACATGGGCTAAATTGAGCAACATTCATATTAGATTTGTCTTTCCCACATACAGACACTTTCTGACGCCTCTGCAGCAGATGACTTTTGAAAATGTTGTGACAAAAAGAAGAAAATGCTCAAAACGAGCAATTCCTCCTTTTGCCACAATGTTTTTAACTTCTTTTAAAGATTAAACTTTCTCTTATAAAGATATAACTTAATCTTGCCCAGATGTTGTCTGCTGATAATTTGTTGTATGTCAGGGAAAGGGTTAAATGAGTTTGAATACTAGACATTTTGTAATCCTGTATTTTTCTTTCCATTTTTCAGGTTCCAGAATCTAAGAGAGAAGAAGCTGGTAAGTTTGTTTGGAGTTTTCTCATTGACATGTTTTAAATGCCTAGCTTCTAGCATTCACACATTTTTAAAAGCATCTGCATCAAAAGGCTTTGAAAACATTGTGGCAAAAGGAGCAATTTCTCCTTTCCTGGTAATGTTTTCAAGACTTGAAAGAGTTGACCATAATTGATCCATATTCTCATATTTACATTTTTTCAGATATTTCAAAACAATAATATTATAATTATTATGAGCTATTATACTTTTGTCACATGTAAACAGACCTTAACCCTTTCCCTCATATAGACGCTTTTTGACGCCTCTGCAGCAGACTGCTTTTTGAAAACATAGTGACAAAAGAAGAAATTGCCCAAAATGAGCAATTTCTCCTTTTGCCACAATGTTTTCCACTTTTAGTCATAGGTTATCCATTCAATAATAGAGATTTTTCTATTTTCTGACAAAATAAGTTCAAAGTCATCTGTTGCAGAATTGTTGTATGAGGGAAAGGGTTAATGCTTTCCAACATACGACTAATCTGCGTCAGAAGACTTAATTCGAAGACATCTAGGCAAGAAAATCTCCATCATTGAAAGAATAATTGTTGTATAGAGTTTAAACATTGTGGCAAAAGGAGAAAAAACTCATCATGAGCAATTTTGTCTATGGAAAAAGCATCGAAATACATCTATAAGTGGGAAAGGTTTAAAAGTTTTGAAATTAATGGCATTTACAGTCAAATTGGATATATTTTCATTGTGATTTTGGTCTTGACCATTCTCCAGTAGAATTTGGTATGTTTTGACAGCTTAACCCTTCCCCACCTGCAGACCCATTTTGATGCAATAGCAGCAGACGACTTTTGAAAACATTCTGGCCAAAGGTGAAATTGCTCATGATGAGCAATTTCTCCGTTAGCCACAATGTTTTCAACTTTATTTAACAATTAATCTATATTTTATGGAGATTTTTCAGGTTTTTGTCACATATATGTTTTTAAAGTTGTCTGCTGCAGATTTTCTGTATGTGGGAAAGGGTAAAGATCGCACACACAGAAGATCTTCAAGAATGCTGGAAGACGCAGGCATTATGCATCTGGATCTTCCCTGGTCTCAAAGTCCCATTTGGAGCCTATGTGTTCGACCTGTAATAAAAGGAAGAATAAAAGTCAGTCACTGTTTTGTTTGCAGGCTGTATGTTTCAAAAGACCATTGATACTGTAAATATATTATGTAGATCAACCTTGTCCTATATTCTCTTGAAGTAAACAGGCTATAAAGTACTTTAATTACATTTAATGAATTACCAGAAAAAGGTGCAACACATATCGATCAATTATAGCAGGCCATTTCTTTCAGGTTTATCACTATTATTATAACCTTTTCCCATCTATAGACGCATTTTGACGCATCTGCAGCAGACAACTTTTGAAAACATCTTGACAAAGGGAGAAATTGCTCAAAACAAGCAAATTCTCCTTTTGCCACAATGTTCTAAACTTTTTACAGTAATTATACCTTCAATTATAGAAATTTTCCTTATTTTTGAGCAGACGTTTTCAAGGTCGTCTGCTGCAAATTTTCTGTATATGGGAAAGGGTTAAAACTTACCCAACTGCAGACGCATTTAGTCATCTGCAGCTGAATACATTTGAAAACTTTGTGGCAAAAGGAGAAAATGTTCATATAAGGACCAATTTGTCCTTTTTGCCACAATGTTTTCTACTCTATTCAATCTTTTACTTGCATTTATAGAGATTTTCGTATTTTTTTGTAGCTGTTTACAAAGTTGTTGCATCAAATTTTTAGTATGAGGTAAATGGTTAATCCTTTCCTCATGAAGAGCCGAGCCCCGGTAGCTCAGTCGGTAGCGACGCGGGCTGTCAATCCAAGGGTTGTGAGTTCGAATCCCGGCTCGGCCAACTTTCTTTCCGACGATTGACAAAAGTCAATGCGACATGCGTCATTCGTCTTTCACCAATGGACTTAGTCTATGTGGAAAAGCAGCCAGTTGCTTGGGAAGATTGTTGTGTGGAGTACTGGTGTGAGAAAACCAGGAAATGCATGAGTAGGTGAACTGGCCGCAGTGATATAACGTGAGAAATTGTTCAAAACGGCGTTAAACCCCAAACAATCATTCCTCATGAAGATGACTCTGAAAACATTTAACAAATTAAGGGAAAATATCCGTAAGGGAAAATATCTGTAAGTGAAAGTATATTTGAAAGGGTTGAAAATTTAAAGGGAGTATGTATATGGCAAATATGATTTATCATATTTCAGCCAATAATATCACTTCAGCAAAATTTTACAAGAAGGATCGAAACATTGAATATTGTGATCAAAATGCATGGATATGCTCAGACAGGTACATTAGAGCTCACCAGTTTGTTCAAAACAGTCAACATTAGTAATATGATAATGCAGAAAGGGTTTTAAAATATTCTTGAATTATTGTTATGTTCTTGCCAAAAGATTAATGCAATTTCCTATGAATTAAACTATATCCGGCCATGTCATACTGAAACCAATCATCAAGATTTTGCTACCAGTGAAGACCAGATCAGCTTCCCTTTTGTGCAAGCAATCTGATCAAGATCTTATTTTATCATAAAAAGCATCATAAAGGTCCTGGACAAATGGCTATGACCCAAGAAATATATACAAGTATGCCATTTGCTTGAATTTATTATAACTTTAACCCTATACCACATTATAGATTCTTTCTGATGCCACTGCAGCAGACAACTTTTAAAAAAAGTGGGACAGTGGGAAAAATTGCATGAAACTAGCAAATTCTCCTATTGCCACAATGTTTCAACTTTTTGCAGTAATTATTCTCTCAATTATAGAGATTTTCTATATATTTACCTAGATATTGTCCATAGGTGGGTTATTTTGCACAGTATGAACCCATGCAATGTGAGTGATGATCAGCTCATTTGAATAAAAAAGTATTAACCCTTTCCCTCATATAGACGCATTCGGACGCCTCTGCAGTAGACAGCTTTTTGAAAACATAGTGATAAAAGAATAAATTGCTCAAAACGAGCAATTTCTCCTTTTGCCCCAATGTATTCCTCTTTTAGTCATAGGTTATCCACTCAGTTATAGGAATTTTTTATTTTTTGACAAAATATGTTCAAAGTCGTCTGCTGCAGAATTGTCATATGAGGGAAAGGGTTTAAGGTAAATTGTAAGATTTTTAAAGTTAAAGAAAGACTTTTCACACACCTCCAGTATCTGACCATGGGGAAAGGTTATTTAAACCCCTTCCCTATTGCAAACTCAATTTGTCGCATATTTACAACACTTTTAAAAACATAAGTCACGAAAGGAGAAATAACACATTATGACCTCTTTCTATAATTCCTTTAATGTAAATTACAACTCTTTTCTAAAATTGTACTTTCATTAACTTTTTCATACTTAATTCACAATACATATGGGTTATCATTTTATCTGTGTTATAACAGAAATACCTTTGTAAATGATGTTGAACATCCAATCAATTCATCATTGTATCTGCTGTGTTATAACTGAAATACCTTTGTAAATGGTGTTGAACATCCAATCAATTCATCATTGTATCTGCTGTGTTATAACAGAAATACCTTTGTAAATGATGTTGAACATCCAATCAATTCATCATTGTATCTGCTGTGTTATAACAGAAATAGCTTTGTAAATGATGTTGAACATCCAATCAATTCATCATTGTATCTGCTGTGTTATAACTGAAATACCTTTGTAAATGATGTTGAACATCCAATCAATTCATCATTGTATCTGCTGTGTTATAACTGAAATACCTTTGTAAATGGATGGTGTTGTACATCCAATCAATTCATCATTGTATATGCTGTGATATAACTGAAATACCTTTGTAAATGGATGGTGTTGTACATCCAATCAATTCATCATTGTATATGCTGTGATATAACTGAAATACCTTTGTAAATGGTGTTGAACTTCCAATAAACCAATCAATTCATCATTGTATCTGCTGTGATGTAACTGAAATACCTTTGTAAATAGTTTGAACTTTCAATCAATCAATACATTCATAATTGTATCTGCTGTAATATAACTGAAATACCGTTGTAAATAGTGTTGAGCTTCTAATCAATTCATCAATGTGTTGAACTTCCAATCAATCAATCAATTCATCATTGTATCTGCTGTGATATAACTGAAATACCTTTGTAAATAGTGCTGAACTTCCATTCAATTCATCATTATACCCCCGATAAACGAAGTTTAGAGGGGGTATATTGGAGTCACCCTGTGGTTGGTCGGTCGGTCGGTCGGTCGGTCGGTTGGTCCGTTGCGATTTTCCTTGTCCAGAGCATAACTTTAAAACTAATTGTTGGAATTTAATAAAACTTCATAGGATGATAAAACACATTGAGAGGAAGTGCGGTGTACAGGAACCATAACTCTATTTTACCTAAATACAGAGTTATTGCCCTTTGTTACTTTTTCTTGTCCGGAGAATTACTTAATAACTAACAGATGGAATCTAATAAAACTACATACAATGGTAGAGCATAATCAGAGGAAGTGCAGTATACAAGAACCATAACTCTAATTTACATAATTACAGAGTTATTGCCCTTTGTTACTTTTTCTTACTTGTAGAGTCTTGTCCGGAGCATAACTTTAAAACAAATTGTTGGAATTAAATAAAACTTCATAGGATGATACAACACATTGAGAGGAAGTGCGGTGTACAGGAACCATAACTCTATTTTATCTAAATACAGAGTTATTGCCCTTTGTTACTTTTTCTTGTCCGGAGAATTACTTAATAACTAACAGATGAAATCTAATAAAACTACATACAATGGTAGAGCATAATCAGAGAAAGTGCAGTGTACAAGAACCATAACTCTAATTTACATAATTACAGAGTTATTGCCCTTTGTTTCTTTTTCTTGTTCGTAGAGTCTTGTCCGGAGCATAACTTTAAAACTTATTGTTGGAATTTAATAAAACATCTTAGGATGATACAACACATTGAGAGAAAGTGCGGTGTACAGGAACCATAACTCTATTTTACCTAAATACAGAGTTATTGCCCTTTGTTACTTTTTCTTGTCCGGAGAATTACTTAATAACTAACAGATGGAATCTAATAAAACTACATACAATGTTAGAGCATAATCAGAGGAAGTGCAGTGTACAAAAACCATAACTCTACTTTACATAATTACAGAGTTATTGCCCTTTGTTACTTTTTCTTGTTTGTAGAGTCTTGTCCGGAGCATAACTTTAAAACTAATTCTTGAAATTTATTAAAACTTCATAGGATGATACAACGCATTAAGAGAAAGTGCGGTGTACAGGAACCATAACTCTATTTTACCTATATACAGAGTTATTGACCTTTGTTACTTTTTCTTGTCCGGAGAATTACTTAATAACTAACCGGTGGAATCTAATAAAACTGCATACAATGGTAGCATAATGAGAGGAAGTGCAGTGTACAAGAACCATAACTCTTATTTACATAATTACATAGTTATTGCCCTTTGTTACTTTTTCTTGCCCGGAGAATTATTTAATAACTAACAGATGGAATCTAATAAAACTACATACAACGGTAGAGCATAATCAGAGGAAGCGCAGTGTACCAGAACCATAACTCTAATTTACATAATTACAGAGTTATTGCCCTTTGTTATCCAAAAATGAACAAAACAAGAATAACCCGATCCATAACATTGTCCTTTTAAGGTGGGATTTCTAAATAGTTCACAACCTTTCCTATCAGGGTGGCGTTCGGGGGTATTAATCACATTCAGTGATAGTTCTAGTTGTATCTGCTGTGTTATAACTGAAATGTCTTTGTAAAATGGTGTTGAACTTCAAATCAATCAATCAATTCATCATATTGTTGGATATTTTAACTATATAGATATGTTTTATGGGGAAATATACACTATAGACCAATATTTAACCCTCCTGCATTTCTTCATTTACATTGAAGTAGTTATAATTGTTGTAAATAAAGCTGGACATAAAGTAAATTCAAATCTAAGGGAACAAACAGACTTTGTTCAAAGTTTTCTTATTTGCCTGCAAACTCTGATAATAAGACAGAAACAATTTTCTTTAATTACTTTGTCAATAGTTTAACCCTTACTGTATTACAGAAACATTTTGATGATATTTGAAAACAATTTGTCAGAAAAGGAGATATATCTCATAATGAGCATTTCCTAGGTTTGCCGCAGTCTTTTTAACTGTATTCAAAAATGATTCTCTAATTGTTCGCGTTTTTCCATATGTTAGCAGCAATGTTTTTAAAATTGTCTGCTGCATATTTATTGTTAAAATGGGAAAGGGTTGACCAAGGGAGATCCTGAGGGTGCTAATCCCCTTATTATATTTCTGTTGATTTATCACCTGATATGCAGTCAAAATAATTATACAAAGTCTGACCAACTTCTGGCTTAGTGACTAATATTTATCCCTTTCCCACATACAGACATTTTGTGTTGCCTTTGCAGCAGATGACATACGTAGGAAAACATTGTTTCAAAATTGAGTAATGGCTCATATTGAGCAATTTATCCTTTTGCCATAATGTTTGTAATTCAATTTAAAAATAAACTCTCATTTATGGGGATTGTTCATCCTTTTTCAGAAGTCATCTGAGGAAGATATTACGTGGCACAGTTAAAGAGTTAACCCTTTCTCACATTTTGACAACTCCGCAGCAGACGACTTTGAAAACATCTTGACACAAATTTGGAAATCCCTTTAAATGAAAGTACAATAATTGAAAAGAGTTGAAAACATGGTGAAAAAATGAGAAACTGCTTGTTTTGAGCAATTTCTTCTTATGTTTTCAAAAGGCCGTCTGCTACAGAGGCGTCAGAAAGTGTCTATATGAGGGAAAGTGTTAAACCTGAGATACTTATTTTGGACTTGTCAAATTGTCAAATTGAAGGTATCTCAAGAGAAGGGAATCCCAGACTTTATAATGCAAGAGAAATATCAGGTTGAAATTCAACATTGTGGGGAAAAGTTAAAATGTTTCACTATTTCCACAATGTTTTCAAAAGTTATCTGCAACTGGTTTGTTGGTTAATAATTACATCAGGTAAAGGGTTAATTAGCCCTACACCACATACAACAAATCTGCAGCAGTCTTCTTTGAAAATATATCCTCAAAAATATAGAAAGATGATGAATAATTATTCGATAGAATTGAAATCATTGTGGCAAAAGGAGAAATTGCTCATAATGAGCAAATTCTCCTTTTGCCACAATGATTTCAGAAGTCTTCTGTTTTAGATGCGTACAAATGTTTCTGCAAGTGGGAAAGGATCAACTACTTATATATGCTATACTATCACTTGATCTGTACGTTGAAGTGGTAAGTGTTGTTCTTGTAGGAATGATTGACCATTAGTGATCTGCGATAATATTATTTGATAAAAATGTTTGTGTTCGTCACAAGTAGAGATTATCATGTTAATTAACCCTTTCCCACATACAGAAGCTTTCTGACACCTCTGCAGCAGATGACATTGGAAAACATTGTGGTTTTATGTTGGCCAAAGATTCATTTAAGTGTGGTTCTATGTTGGCCATTCTAAGAAACATTTTATTCATTGTTTGGTGTATTATGTCGCTTTCAACAGTTTTATATCACAGCATTTTCCTGGGTAGTTACCAGTACAGCCAGTCCATTTATCCTGACACCAGCCAGTCAGACGTAATGATAACCGCTGTAGCCATACATAACCGAGGCAGTCAGATACATTTTTATAGGGTTCTATCTTGGCCATGGATGTATTCTAACAGAGTGATATCTTGGCCACAGATACATTGAAGTATGATTCTATGTTGTCCATAGATGCATGGAAATATGGTTCTATCTAGGTTCCAGATGCATTGAGATATGGTTCTTTCTTGGCCATAGATGCATTGAAATAAGTTTGTGATAAGGTTCCAGATGCATTGAAATATTGTTCTTTCTTGTTTTATTTATTTATTATGTCTCCCCCTGTATACAGGGGAGATATATTGTTTTTGTCCTTGATGTCTGTCTGTCTGTCCGTCTGTCTGTCCCAAATTGTGTCCGCTTCATATCTCCAAGACGGCTTGAAGGATTTTCATGAAACTTGGGTCATATGTTCACCTCATCAAGGCGATGTGCAGAATCCATGTCTCCACAGTACCGGTTCAAGGTCAAGGTCACGCTTGAAGGTCAAAGGTTTGAGGCTTTATTTTGTGTCTGCTCCATATCTCCTAGACGGCTTAAAGGATTTTCATGAAACTTTGGTCACATGTTCACCTCATCAAGGTGATATGCAGAACCTATGTCTCGACCATATCGGTTTAAGGTCAAGGTCACACTTGAATGTCAAATGTTTGAGGCTTTATTTTGTGTCCGCTCCATATCTCCAAGACGACTCAAAGGATTTTCATGAAACTTGGGTCACATGTTCACCTCATCAAGGTGATGTGCAAAACCCATGTCTCGACCATACCGGTTCAAGGTCAAGGTCATGCTTGAAGGTCAAAGGTTTGAGGCTTTATTTCGTGTCCGCTCCATATCTCCAAGACAGCTTGAAGGATTTTCATGAAACTTGGGTCACATGTTCACCTCATCAAGGCGATGTGCAAAACCCATGTCTCGACCATACCGGTTTAAGGTCAAGGTCACACTTGAAGGTCAAAGGTTTAAGGCTTTATTTCGTGTCCGCTCCATATCTCCAAGACAGCTTGAAGGATTTCTAAGAAACTTGAGTCAGATGTTCACCTCATCAAGGCGATGTGCAGAACCCATGTCTCGACCATACTGGTTCAAGGTCAAGGTCACACTTGAAGGTCAAAGGTTTGAGGCTTTATTTTGTGTCTGCTCCATATTTCCAAGACGGCTTGAAGGATTTTCATGATATGTTACAGCTGCTGTAAAAAGATGTGTTATTGTAAAGATTTCTGACAGATTTTGACAGATATTTGAGGGGGAGACATCTGTTTTTTGCAAAAACAATTCTAGTTTATTGGGGTTTTACGCCGCTTTCAACATTATTTCAGTTATATCACGGCGACAGTTCACTTATTCATGATCCCTTGGTAAACAAACCAGTACTAGGCTAGAAAAGGTGCCTTGCCAAAGGGCACTCCACAATGACTGTAGTGCCGTGACTGGGGATCGAACCCGGGGCACCCGGTTTCGAAATCCCCGACGCTAGCGGATTCCGTTCTTTCTTGACAATAGATGAGTTGAAATATGGTTCTTCTAGTTTCCAGATGCATTTAAATATGGTTCTTTCTTAGCCATAGATGCATTGAACAATGATGATTCTTAAGATATAAATTTGGCTACAGAAGTGATGAAAAATGGTTCTATATTGGCTTTTGATGCATTGAACAATGATGATTCTTAAGATATAAATTTGGCTACAGAAGTGATGAAAAATGGTTCTATATTGGCTTTTGATGCATCTGTCTGACAAAATGCTTTGTAGATGTTGCAAGGGTACCATCAATGATTAATCTTCTCTTTTGACATATTTGGGACATTAGACCATTTAAGTAATTGTTACTCATGAAGGACATATGCACATGTTCATGTGACATCTTAAAGGATATTTCCATGTCTGCATTATTATTTTACTAGCTTTCTTCAGAGGTTTTCTGTTTTGATTAGTCTAAAATTGGAGCATGTGGGAAAGGGTTAATATTTTATATTAGATCTCTGAAACAATAAACTAACTTGACTTATAGTTTTTTTGATAACAATTTTATTAGGCGCCTTTTGAACTTCGCATAACCCATGGGAGAAACAATTTATATTGCCGGAGAAATTTATTGTTTATTGTTTATGTTAACCACTGGCTATTGGCCTCCATTCTGAAGTGTTTGCAATCGCTAACCCCATAACCTGATAACATTATTTTTTGTTTTATATGTTTCCAGATTTATAATGAACAAAGTAATAAATGCAAATTCTGGACATTTAAAAGGTAGAATAGCTTCGAGAAAAGAAGAAATAAAGCAGGCAGTTTTTCCTAATCAGCCACAATATTTTCCGAAGTCATCTTCTTTAAATGCATCAAAAGTTGAATATTTCAAGTGGTTAACCCTTTCCCACCTAATGGTGCATTCTGATGCATCTGCAGCAAACGACTTTTAAAAGGAGCAATCAGTTTCTCCTTTTGCCACAATGTTTTCAACTGTTTTCAGTATTTATACCTTCAATTATAGACATTTTCAAAGTTGTCTGCTGCAGATCTTCTGTAAATGGGAAAGGGTTTAATTGGTCTTGAGCTACATTTATTTTTGGAAATAGAGACAAGTAGGAAATATGTTTGGTGCCATAAAACAGTTATGTATGAACTGTTAGAAAAAATATGATCTTTCTTAACTGCTATTGTTAGCATATATCCTGATGATTTTATGCTTAATTGATCACATTGATATTTATTTCTACAATCCTTTCAGGATGCAAATTGCCTTTTTGAGGCAGACCTGACGCTTTTCCACTTGTAGAGACATTTTAATGCATCTGAAGCAAACAACTTTTGATACAAAGCTGAAAACATGTGGTGAAAGTAGACATTGCTTATTTTGATAACATTTGGAAACATAAGTTATTAATTAAAAGCACACTGTTTTGCCTGATAATTTATGCCATTCAAATTTGAACATCAAATTTTACCTCAGAATTTCAAAGCACTGTAGATTTTAAATAAACATATCATGAGACATCATCGGACACCCACTTTTGTTGACTCCTCTACTCTCCGAACATCAGCAGATTGATTTGTCACTGCCGTTTTGACAGAACAGAATAGAAAACACATTAACCAATCAAAATGGCGCTTAAATTTCTCCTATGTGGAGACGCAATGGCTGCGCCCAGAGAACCAAAATGGGCTTTCTGTTTAACTTCTTTGAGAACTAAAAATTACAGAAGTTGGGAATAGAATGTAGCACAGATCAGTGCAGTTAAACATTTCACACGCGAAGGTCAATTTCAGATGAGGTCGCCATTTTTAAAGTGAAATGATATTAGTTTTATTATGAGTTTATCTGATTGGCTGTTTGGCAAGATTGTGCTGCATCCAATCAGAATACAATATTGGCTATCTATCAAATAGGGCAGTGAAACATCCCTCAGGTGATGTTTGGAGCGTAGCATTTAGGTCTTTCAAAACTAAAAATTACAGAAGTTTGGAATCAAAATGTAGCACACAGATCAGTATGGTTTCATATTTACTGATCAAAATATATTTGGGACTCGCACAACTCATCAATTTCAGATGAGGTTGCAATTTTTTATAAGTTAATTGATAATAGTTCTTTTACGAAGTATCTGATTGCTGTTTGACGCAGTTCAAGATTGTGCTGCATCCAATCAAAATACAATAGTGGCTATCAATCAAAGGGCAGTGAAGTTTGGAGCCTAGCGGAGTCCACAACAAAGACTGTCCAACAATGGTCATGACAGGCCGCCAGTACATGTGAAACAAAAGTTGGCATTTCTAAACAGTGTAGGTTCAAATCAGCCTGTACATCTGCTCCATCTTGTCAGAATCTACACAAGTTGACATACCCTTCTAACAAGCTTATTTATGTAATATGTGAAAACTGTATATCTTGATCAGACTGTTAAGTTACATATGCTGATCTGGATATACAATGTTCAAAAAAGCCAATGTGTACCTTTTCGCATGGACCATCTCACATTAGGTAAACAGTTCAACACATTTTTCCTCAGTAAAAGGTTTATTATGTGCATACACAATCACTGATATTTGACCATCTATTTAAATACAAAGACTTACATATCATCATCAATGATCACAGTATCAAAATGGCTGCAAATAGTGGTCAATGCTGGTCATTACTCTATTTACCTGAGTAACGAGGTAATCAGTTTAACACTTTCCCAAATACAACAAATCTCCAGCAGATGGCTAATTCATGTATGATTAATCTCTATAAATGAAAGTATAATAATTAAATAGAGATGAAAACATTGTAGCAAATGGAGAAATTCCTTCTGCCCCAAGTTTTCAAAAATCGTCTGCTGCTGATCCATTAAAATGTGTCCGCATGTGGGAAATGGTGAAGACTTTCCCACATGCAGACACATGTTTTAGCTCGACTATTCGAAGAATATGAGAGCTTTACTACTCGCCCCGGCGTCGGCGTCTCCGTCGGCGTCCGGTTAAAGTTTTAGGGCAAGTTGGGATTTTCATTCATAAGTATTTGTGCTAGGGCTTTCATATTTGGAATATAGTTACATCTTATACCTTTCTTCACGTTGAACGCTAAAGATGCTGAGTGTGACCTTCCTTTTGGGAAAAAAAACATGATTTTCGGGGGTTAAAGTTTTAGGGCAAGTGTGATTTTTTTATTTTTATTTTTTTTTCTCAATAAGTACTTGTGCTAGGGCTTTCATATTTGGAATATAATTACATCTAATACCTTTCTTTATATTGTATGCTGAGGATTCTGAGTTTTACCTTCTTTTTGGGGTAAAAGACATGATTTTGGGTGGTTAAAGTTTTAGGGCAAGTTGGCATTTTCATTTAATTTTTTAATTTTTCTCTATAAGAATTTGTGCTAGGGCTTTAATATTTAGAATATAGTTACATCTTATACCTTTCTTCACATTGAATGCTGAAGATGCTGAGTGTGACCTTCTTTTTGGGGTAAAAAACATGATTTTCGGTGGTTAAAGTTTTGGGGCAAGTAGGATTTTATTTTATTTTTTTAACTTTTTCTGAATAAGTACTTGTGCTAGGGCTTTCATATTTGGAAAATAATTACATTTAATACATTTCTTCATATTATATGCTGAAGATGCTGAGTGTGACCTTCTGTTTGCGGTAAAACACATGCTTTTGGGTGGTTAAAGTTTTAGGGCAAGTTGGCTTTTTCATTTAATTTTCAAATTTTTCTAAATAAGTACTTGTGTTAGGGCTTCCATATTTGGAATATAATTACATGTAATACCTTTCTTCACATTGTATGTTGAAGATGCTGAGTGTGACTTTTAGGGGGTAAAAAACATGATTTTTGTTTGATTTTGAGAATTTTAGATAAATTCTTAATTTTTGGTTACATTTCTTTCTAATTGTGATCATTTATTTATCAAATATAATTCTTCAACATATCAAACGGTTTTGCATGGTGTCAAACATTAGGAAAACCTTTTTTTAAGGTTTTGCTAATTTTGGACTCGGTCAGTTTTAACAATTGCGTTTAGCTCAACGTTAAAGTTACATCATTCAAATCACTTCATACTTCACATATTTGTTAAGGACCATCGTACAATTAGGTTAGATAACTCCATTGTATCCTAAATATGGAGTAATGGCCCTTGATTGACTTAGGAAATTTTATTTTTAAATTATATTTAAATGTATGTATATCTATTCAGTTGCTTTTACATATAGAGTATATAATATGATTTAATAGTACTTAAGTGCAATATAATGAAATAGTGCTTTATGTGAATAAGCGGCCTGTAGTCGAGCGCGCTGTCCTCCGACAGCTCTTGTTACATATCTGCTGCATTGAAAATATTGTGGTAAAAGTATAAATTGCTCAAGATGAGCTAAATTCTCCTTTAGCACAACGTTTTCAACTCTAATCAATTTTCTTTATAGAGAATTTTTATATTTGTGCATAGATGTTTTTAACCCTCTCCAACATACAGACACATTCTGACGCCTCTGCAGCAGATGACTGAAAACATTGCAGCAAACGAGCAATTTCTCCTATAGCCTCAATGTTTAACAATTAATCTTGTGTAGAGATTTTTCAGGTATTGCCAATATGTTTTCCAAAGTCATCTCCTGCAGTTTTGTTGTATGTGGGAAAGGGTTAAAATCATCTGCTGCAGATTTGTTGTATGTGGGAAACACATTATAGCCTACCCGAACAGTGTTATTATAGTATCTGTAATACTATGTCTCTTACACCCTGCTGACCATGTCAAAACAATTCACCATTCATTTGTTACTTTGGTTATGTATGATATGTAACAATCTCCTTTTGAATGGACTTTCTATTTACTGGATCCCCAGGGGAAAATACACATCAGAAGTTGAGCAGTATTACTATGTCAAACAGCGACGTATGACTGAGTCTCCAGGCTAAAACCAAAGATAGGTCCAATACTGCAAGGACATTGTCCTGCTCTGAAGCCATAGTACTTACCCAATGTGTATAAAAGCACTAATGCCCCAGTCATAGTGTCATGTTTTGGCTTAGCCGTTGTGCCCCGTTTCTGACACCCATGATTTGGAAATTTTAGCCGGGTGCCAAGATGTGCCAATTGTTGCCATATCCTAGCCATTTACTAGCTACGCTGTCGCCTTGTTGTATTCCCGTTGTGACACAATTTAAAGGGGACAACAAATATCAAAGTCTGGTTATATCTCGCGTGCCGCCACGTTGTGCCACGCTGTGCTTTGTTATGCCATGTTGCAACCACGTTCAGTTAAAAAGCGTCACACATTGATGACCCTCTACCAAGACTGTTCAAATTATTACAATCCATTGACGCTACATAGCGTATCATATAAAACTTACTAAATGTACCAAATCGTAGCACAACGTCGTACAATGTAAAACACTGTAGCGTAATGCAGCTCATAACGTAGTACAACATGTTACAGCGTATCATAGTGTGACATAACGCGGCAAGAGGAACGTGGTAGCAACGAGACTACAACGTAGCATAGCGCAGCACAACATGTCAGCAAACGCAGCAGAATGTATCCACCGGCAGGACACGCTATGTTCACGTTTTAGCTACTTTTCTGCTTCGTTATACTACAATGTACCACGTTCTCGCCAAGTTGTAGTACGTTGTAGTACGTTGTGTGGAAACGTGAGCAAATTTTTAACATGTCCAACATTAAAATTTCCACTCACTTTTAAGCCGCATTGTTCTACGTTTGCTCACGTTGTAGCCACGTTTCCCAATGTAGCTAAGCGTGGCGGCCAAAACGTGACACTATGACTGGGGCATAAAATGTAATTATTTCGGGTAAAGCCAAATGGCATGTACATGGTACAAACTTTGGAACAGATGTGGGCTTACGACCGGAACATTAAAGCTTGGATGAGGGTTAATTTTTCCAAATAATCTAGCTATAGTTTTAAAGTTTTCAGTGCTTTGAATTATCCACAGCACATTAGAAAATTGGAATTTCACCTTTGGTAAAAGTCAACATGAAAGCTTAATTAATTGAACAATACTGATGAGGGCTACAATGTTTTCAACACTATTTCAACAAGTATACCTTCTGTTATAGACAGTTTCAATATCTTTGCTCTGATATTTTAAAAGATTTAATTGTTATAATGGGGGAACAGGTTTCCAGTAACTGTTGTCATTCTAAGGTAGTTGTCTGCTACGGGTGGGTCCATATGTGATATAGAAATAGATAATGCATGCAGGAAACGTAAGGGTTACGAAAGGAAGAAAATCTAAGTTTCGATGGCCACTCAGAAGGGTATATTATAAACTGATACACAGTAAATTAGTACAGTCTTGGCAAGTGTTTATAATAGGATACTGGAGGATATTGTGTGAGGCTTTAAAGTTGGACAAATATTTGAATACTGTGAAATATTTTCTGGTTTTTTTTTTGTGTCGCTAATTTAATTGACTTATATTGCAGAATGAGACATTGTTTAACCCCTTCCCTCATACGACAATTCTGCAGCAGACAACTTTGAACGTATTTGTCAAAACATAGAAAATCTCCATAATTGAATGGATAACCTATGACAAAAAGTGGAAAACATTGTGGCAAAAGGAGAAATTGCACGTTTTGTGCTATTTCTTCTTTTGTCACTATGTTTTGAGGGAAAGGGATATGGAACTTTTCTCTTCTGTCTGTCAAATTATCCGTCGCTCTGTTAGTGTAATATTTGTGGTAACACATGTGTTCCTTTGAGTATTCATGTCAAAATATTTTTTGGAAATGGAGAAATTGCTTATTTTTGAAAATTTCTCCTTTTCTCCTATTGTTGTAAACAGTTGCCTGATTTATTTTACCCTTTCCCACATACAACAAATCTGCAGCAGACGTCTTTGAAAACATACCGGAACAAATTTGGAAACTCCCTTTAAATGAAAGCTAGTATAATAATTGAATAGAGTTGAAAACATGGTGACAAAAGGAGAAATTGCTTGTTTTGAGCAATTTCTTCTTTTGTCGCCATGTATTCTAAAAGCTGTTTGCTCCAGAGGCGTCAGAAAGCATCTATATGAGGGAAAGGATTAAAGACATGTTAACTTGTAATTAATTTAAACATTATTTATTTTACATCGATTGTAAGGCCAGCTTTCATCTTATTTATCATGCTCCATGTCTGCTTCCTGGAGACTTAACCAGTATTCGCGCTGGTGAAAAAATCTCAAAGTCAGGACCCGCTCATCACGGGACTCGAACCTGAGGGATCTTTGATATGAGAGGCTGACGCTCTACCTCTGCACCACTGTCCTCCACACTTGTAATTGTAACTTGTAACTGTATCAGAGGATGGGTTAACCCTTACCCTGATATGATATTTTGAATCATCTGCTTTTCTAATGGAAACTTTAACTTTAACTTTACCCATTCCCACTTGCAACCTATTCCGCGACAACTTGGAAATCATCTAGTCTAACATAATGGAAAATCTCTATTGAGTTATTGAACACATTTGAAAACATTGTCGCAAAATGAGCAATTGTTCATAATGAAGACTTTCTCCTATTAAGTAGTACAAGGTTTTCAAAAGTCATATCTGCCTCGGGTGTATCAAATTGCTGCAATGATTGTGGAATGCGTTTCTTAAAGAAAAATAGAGAGGAAATAGGAAAAACTGCTTATGTCTGCTGCAGAGGCTTCTTAAGTCTGATCTGTGTTAAGGAAATGGTTAATTGCATATAATATATCAATTGAAATGCAAGACATTTAAACAACAACCTCAAGGCTGGCTGGCTGGAGTGTTTAATTGTTTGAGTGTGTTGACAACAATTATTTGTCAACCCTTTCACACATACACTTTATCTACAGCAGACAACTTTGAAACAACATAATGATAGACCGAAATATGGAAACTCGCAAGAAATTAAAATGAAATTATTGAATAGATTTGAAAACAGTGTGGCAAGAGGAGAATTCTTCTTTTGTTGCGATGTTTTCAAAAGTCATCTGATGCAGTTGAGACAAAAATGAAAAGTATATGAATAGTTCTGACATATCCATATCTGATTCATGAATTGTTGAAAGTGAGAGATGAAGATAAATGAATGCTTACATTGTTTATTCTCAGGAGGAATAAGTAGACTTATGTTATGGAATATGATACTGAAAAATTAATCTAGTTATTTATGTTACTTTATGTAAATATTTGTTTTTTCTCTGTACATGAACAAAATTACCACACCAATATTGCAGTTCTTAACCCTTTTCCATTTTCAGACTCATTTTGATGTATCTGCAGTAGACAGCTTTTGGAACATTGTAGCAAAAGGAGAACTTGCTCATAATAAGCACCTCTTGTCAAACCGTTCTCAACAGTATTGTATTAAATAATTGTACTTTTAATTGTAGAGATATTTTTGCATCAATGTTTTCAAAGTAGTCTGCTGCAGATTTGTTGTATGTTGGAAAGGGTTAAAGTACTTGCTTGCTGTTCTAGAATAGAATGTGTGCTATTAACAGAATGTGTGCTATTTAACCCTTTCCCTCATATAAACGCTTTCTGACGCCTCTGCAGCAGACGGCTTTTTGAAAACATAGTGACAAAAGAAGAAATTGCTCAAAACGATCAATCTCTCTCTTAGCCACAATGTTTTCCACTTTTAGTCATAGTTTTTTCCATTCAATTATAGAGATTTTCTATTTTTTGACAAAATATGTTCAAAGGCGTCTGCTGCAGAATTGTCGTATGAGGCAAAGGGTTAAGCAGAAGAATTTTGAATAGAATTGGACAAAAAAGTGATTGTCACAAGAAATTGAGGTGCTTCTTTCTCCTTAACCCTTTCTCTCATATAGACGCTTTCTGACGCCTCTGCAGCACACAGCTTTTTGAAAACATAGTGACAAAAGAAGAAATTGCACAGAACGTGCAATTTCTCCTTTTGCCACAATGTTTTCCCCTTTTTGTCATAGGTTATCCATTCAATTATGGAGATTTTCTATGTTTTAACAAAATACATTCAAAGTCGTCTGCTGCAGAATTGTTGTATGAGGGAAAGTGTTAACTGTAAAAGATTTTTAATAAATGTGTGATCAAAAGGTGTATATTTAATGCAAGAACATAAGTTCTTAAAATGCTTTCACATAAGTTTTATTCATTGTTTGGTGTTAAACCCTTTCCCTCATACGACAATTCTGCAGCAGACGACTTTGAACGTATTTTGTCTGAACATAGGAAATCTCCATAATTTAATGGATAACCTATGACAAAAAATGGAAAACATTGTGGCAAAAGGAGAAATTGCACGTTTTGTGCAATTTCTTCTTTTGTCACTATGGTTTCAAAAATCCGTCTGCTGCACAGGCGTCAGAAAGCGTCTATATGAGGGATAGGGTTAACGTGGCTTTCAACAATTGTTCAGTTATATCACGGCATTTCCTGGGTAAGTTACCGCGGTACTTAACTGGTCCATTTAACTTGACACCAGCCAGTCAGTCGTTAAATGCTAACCGGGCCGCAACCCTGAGTGCCAAGGTAGGCAGCAATCACTACCATTTTTAAAGTCTTTGGTATTAACAAACTGGGGATTGAACCCATGAACTCACACACCCAAGGCAGATGCTCTACCACTACATTTTCCGAGGCGGTTACTGAATAAATATCTGTAGTTCTTTTGTTTTAGATCTTTTCAATAAAAAAAATTGCATCTTAGTATTAAGGATGATTATAGTTAATATAGCATTTAAGTGTTTTGTCCTTTGAAAGATTGTAATATTTGAAAGGATAAAAGGAAACAGTGGAAATAGTTGGTTGGATTAAAGACAGTGTAAATGTTATGTTAAAGAATTTTAAATCCAAATTAAACGGGGCTTTAGAATAATGATAGAGAGGATAGCTTTGTGCTTGAATTGGTAGCAAACCACTTTTCTCCATACAGAAAATGTTCTATCTACAGCAGATGATGTCTGAAAACATTGTGAGTAGTGAGTAAGTAATTTCTCCTTTTGTTACAATTGTGTTCATTTAGCTCATGGTGAGATTTTGTGATCGCATTTTGTCCATCGTTCGTCGTCAACAGTTAACACTCTAGAGGTCACTATTATTATGCAATCTTCATGAAACTTATTCTGTCTGTTTATCTTGCTGATTTCTGTTCGAATATGGGTCATGTCAGGTCCAAAACTTGGTATGAAGTTTAAATTGAAGGACTTTTCAACCCTCTGGAAGCCCCATGTTTAACCTGAGAATGTTGAAACTTTGTCAGAATAAATGTTCGATGTTGTCTAGGTTAAGTTTGAATATAGGTCATTTTTAGTAAAACAACCAGGTAATTAGCTAGACCAAATTTAAGAAAATATTTTTTTAATACTCTAGAGACTGCATTGTTTGATTCAGCAGCTTGACACTTTGTCAGAATGTTTGTCTTGATGATATATAGGCCAAGTTCGTATATGGGTCATGTTAAGTGAAAAACTAGGTCACAAGGTCAAAATGACTGATTATTTTGTTAACACTCTGGAAGCCACATTTTTAATTTGAGCATGTTGAAACTTTGTCAGATTAAATGTCTTGATGAAATAGTATCTATGCTAAGTTTTAATATAGGTCATGTCCAGTCAAAAACTAGGTCATTAGGCCAATTTTGAGAAATATCTTTGTATGAATGTATGTCTTTGTGATATATATAGGCCAAGTTCAAATATTGGTAATGTCGGTCAAAAACTAAGTCACTAGGTCAAATTGAAGGAAATATTTTTAACACTCTAGAAGCCGAATTTTTAACTAGAGCATGATGAAACTCTATCAGAATAATATCTAGATCAAGTTTGAATATGGCTCATGCTGGTTGAAAAATAAGGTCACTAGGCCAAATTGAAGGAAAATTCTTGATAACACTATTGAAACCATATTTTTAATTTGAGGATGTTGATGGCCCTCGAAGATCTTGTTTATATTTTATAAAAGTCGGCTGCTGTGGAATTGTTACATGCTGGAAAGGGTTATAATTAATGTATCAGATCTTTTATTTTATTATACCTGAGCTGGTAAAATGTTATGTTCATAGACAGTAGATTTATGTGGTAATTGGTTAAAGGCAGCAGGTTTAAAAAGTTTGAATGCATTCCAAAAGATGAGGTATACTGTGCTAATGTGTTCAAATGAGTTCTTTAATTAATTTACACTTTCTCTCATACAGACGCAGTTTGGGTATATGCCTCTGCAGCAGATGGCTCATAATGAGCAATTTCTCCTTTTGCCACAATGTTTTCAAGCCTTCCTCTATTCAATAATTGTACTTTCTTTTAAAGAGATTTTCCATAATTTTGCTAAGATGTTCTAAAACTTGTAAATTTGTTGTATTAGGGTAAGAAGTAAATGTAAAAGGTGTTTATTGAAATTGCTTTTGTAATAAATCAAAGTCTGGATGGTGATCAACAAAATTCTGTGATATAATTAACTCTTACTGTGATATGGTGCTTTAAATCCTTTCCCTCATATAGACGCTTTCTGACGCCTCTGCAGCAGACGGCTTTTTGAAAACATAGTGACAAAAGAAGAAATTGCACAAAACGTGCAATTTCTCTTTTTGTCACAATGTTTTCCACTTTTAGTCATAGGTTATCCATTCAATTATAGAGATTTTCCATTATTTGACAAAATATGTTCAAAGTCGTCTGCTGCAGAATTGTCGTATGAGGGAAAGGGTTAAATCCTTTCCCACATACAGCAAATCTAAAGCAGACATCTTTGAAGACATGGATTGCAAATTATTGTTAAAAAATTCTATAATGACGTGATGATTGTTGAATAGGGTTGAAAACATTATGATAAACAAAGAAGTTATGATCAATTTTTTACTTTTGCCACAATGTTTTCAAAAGTCGTCTCCTGCTGATGTGGCAAAAGGATTCTGCTTTTAATACATCTAAAACAAATAAAATATCATCTACAAATTTTAACTGTTTCCCACTTAGGGGCTTTCCGACGCCTCTACAGCGGATGACTTTTGAAAACATTGTGACAAAAGGAGAAATTGCTCAAAACGTTTTCAACTTTTTTCAGTTATTATGTTACCTTAATTATCTCACCTGAGCACAAGGTGGGTTATTGTGATCGCCTTTTGTCCGGTGTGCGTCTCCTAGGTAACCAGTGGGTCAATTTGGATGAAACTTTACAGAAAGCATCCTCTAATCTTACCAAATTCCTTCAAATTTTTGGGAGCAATGCAGAATTCTGGTTTTCATGGCAACGAAAAGAAATAAAAATTAACATTCTTCTTCTCCAAAACTGGTTGGCAGATTTTCAAATCATTTTGTGGAAATGTTCCTTGGATGACCCACTATCAGATTCCTTCAAGCCATGTTGATTGGTCGCAAAAACATGGCCACCAGGGTTCGGTCTCTTTTGCCATATATGGCTAAAGTGAAAACTTAAAAAAAGTGTCTGAGGCCGATTTTCAAAAAAAAATTCAGAAATGTTCCTTAAGTGACCCACTATCAGATTCCTTCAAGATATGTTGATTGGTTGAAAAACATGGCCGCCACAGGGCGGGGCTATTTTGCCTTATATGGCTATTATAGTGAAAGCTTAAAAAATCTTCTCCTCCGAAAGTGTCAGACAGATTTTCAAATAATTTTGTAGAAATGTACCTAGGGTGACCTGACCCTCTATCAGATTCCTTTAAGCATTGTTGATTGGTCGAGAAATATGGCCGCCAGGGGGCGGAGCTTATATGGCTAAAGTGAAAAAAAGAATCAGGTGAGCGATCCAGGGCCATCATTGCGCTCGTGTTTAAAGAGATTTTCTGTGTTTTTGTCTAGATATTTCTAAAGTCGTCTATTGCAGATTTGCTGTAAGTGGGAAAGGGTTAAAAGTATTGTTTATGTTGCAAAGTTGTAATCATGGCGGGAAAAGGAGATGAAGTTATTTGTTTGAGCAATTTTGCTTGTCCTCACACTGTTTTCATAAGTTATTTGTTTGAGCAGTTTTGCTTGTCCTCACACTGTTTTCATAAGTTATCTGTACCAAGGAAAGGGTTAAATTATGATTATTTAAAATTGCTTTTGTAATAAATCACATGCATTAAGGATTTAAAAACTCCTCCACAATTTGGATAGCTAATTCATAATTACTAGGAGAATGTAGAATATATATAGATGATACTGTTAGCCCATTTCTCCCCCACATACAATATATCTGCAGCAGGCAAAGGCAAATACATTGTATTTAGAAAATCTCTATATAAATGAAAGTATTTTATTTAGAGTTGAACATATTGTGGCGAAAGAACAAAATGCTCATAATATCTGCAGATTGGTCATACTCGGTGGTCATTTATGCGATTTTCCATAGTTTTGCTTCAATGTTTTACAATGCAGATTAGAAAAAAATTGTATGTGAAAAAGGGTTAAGAAGGGAGAAGAATTAAATATTCATACAAGTTGAAATATAGCCTATGGTCATTCTGACCGACTTCCTGAGAAAGAATGTTAACCCTTTCCCTCATATAGACGCTTTCTGATGCCTGACTGAAGCAGGCAGCTTTTTGAAAACATGGCGACAAAAGAAGAAATTGCTCAATGCGCCATGTTCAATTCTTGTACTTTGATTTAAAGGGAGTTTCCAATTTTTTTCAGCTATGTTTTTAACGTTGTCTGCTGCAGATTTGGCGTATGTGGGAAAGGGTTAAACCGTAGATAACTGCTGACATCTTCGGGAAGAGAATTTTGAAGACATTCAATTTCTCATTTTCCAACAATGTTTTTAAATCTATATTTAAATTAACCTTTCTTTTCCATATATTGATCTTTTTACCTGTGTTTTGTGACTTTAACCCTGCCGAGCCCCGGTAGCTCTGGCGGTAGCGACGCAGGCTGTCAATCCAGGGGTTGTGAGTTCGAATCCCGGCCCGGCCAACTTTCTTTCTGACGATTGACAAAAGTCAATGGGCCAAGTCTATGTTGAAAAGCAGCCAGTTGCTTGGAAAGATTGTTGTGTGGAGTACTGGTGTGAGAAAACCAGGAAATGCATGAGTGATGCATGGTGATCTGGCCGCCGTGATATAACTGAGAAATTGTTAAAAACGGCGTTAAACCCCAATTAATGAATGAATGACTTTAACCCTGTCCCTCATGCGATAATTATGCAGCAGACGACTTTGAACATATTTTGTCAAAAAATGGTAAATCTCTATAACTGAATGGATAACCTATGACTTAAAGTGGAAAACATTGTGGCAAAGGGAGAAATTGCTCATTTCAAAATGTTTTCAAAAAGCTGTCTGCTGCAGAGGCGTCAGAAAGCGTCTATATGAGGGAAGGGTTAAAAAACAACAACAGTGTATCAGGTAGGTACTGTTATTGTAGATGAATTAATTCATTACAGTAAATAGGTTAATGTGAAATGCAATGGGATATATATGTATTAATTAAAGTGTATACATATATTATAGGGAACGTTGGTAGTCATATTTAATGGGGCTTAAATTCACATTCATTTGCATCAGTTCTACAATTTATATAACTGTTCACCCTTTCTCATATACATCAAATCTGCGGAAAAATGATGGGTCATGTACGGTAAAAAACTAAGTCATGAAGCTAAATTTAAGGAAAATCTTGTTAATACTGTAAAGGCCGCATTCTTTGCTGCAGCAGCTTGAAACTTTGTCAGAATGTTTGTCTTAACAATATCTAGCTCAAGTTCGAATATGGGTCATGTAAGGTCAAAAACTAGGTCAATAGGTCAAATTAAAGGAAAATCTTGGTAACAATCTAGCTAGGCTTCATTTTTGAGTTTGAGACCTTTGTCATGTGTTTTGCATTAGAAATCTCATTCAATAACTCAGGTGAGCGATCTAGGGCCATCATGGCCCTCTTGTTAACTAGATGTTTTTAAAGTGGTTAGCTGCAGATTTGTGAAAAAAGTGTTAAAAAGGGATAATGAATGCCCAGAGGTCATAAAAAAGCCTCTTTTCTCAGAACTTTGGGTTTGGTCACCCTCAGTGACATAGTCTTATCGTGGTTCTGTACAGTGACAGGGCTGAGAAATACAACTATTATCTTCAATAAAACTGATTATGCACCAACTGTTTATTCTCAGAACATGTGTTTCATGATTAACACTTTCCCACATGCAGATGCATTTTGGCACATTTGCACCTGATGACTTTTGAAAACATTGTGGCAAAAGTAGAAATTGCTTAGAATAATCCATTTTCCATTTTGACACAATCTTTTCAATGCTATTCAATAATAATTCATACCTTTATAGAAAGTTTCTATACTTTTGCTAACACGTTTCCAAAGTTGCCTGCTGCAGATTTTGTGTAAGTATAAGAGGGTTATTATAAGCATTGTTCTATACATATTTTGGTGCAAAAGTCTGGTTTTATCATATTTATAATTGAAGTCAAATTTATTTTTTGTCAAGAATTGTGTGTGAGAATTAAGTGTTCTGTTAATTTCAAACAAATCCGTAAAAATGATCTAGTTTATAGATATTTCTCAATTACATACAATATATATCTTTTAGCTTTAATACTTTCCCATATGCAGATTTAATTTGACGCATCTGCAGCAGAAGATTTTTGCAACAGTTTATTCAACTGTATTAAATAGTTATGCCCCCTTCGAAGAAGAGGGGTATATTGCTTTGCACATGTCTGTCGGTCGGTTGGTCGGTCAGTCTGTAGACCAAAGCTTGTCTGAGTGATGACTCAACAATGCCTGGACCTATGGTCCTCAAACATGACTTGGGGGATGGGCCTGACCAGTAGATGAACCCTATTTATTTTGAGGTCATTGGGTCAAAGGTCAAAATCACGGTGACCTTTAACACAAAAACCTTTTTTAAGCTTGTCCGAGTGATAACTCAACAATGCCTGGACCTATGGTCCTCAAAGTTGACTTGGAGGTTGGGCCTGACCAGTAGATGAACCCTTTTTATTTTGAGGTCATTGGGTCAAAGGTCAAACCATTTTTAAGCTTGTCTGAGTGATAACTCAACAATGCCTGGACCTGGAGGATACATAATATCTGCAAATATCTGTCATCATCACAATGGGATTAAGAACTGTACCTACCATCCTCAAACTTTGAATGAACATTGTTCATAATCTTAAAACTGACTCGTAGACAAATTTTTCTCAATTGTCCTAATATTCCTGACAACATCATCAGGCACTCAGGGGGGGCATAATGTTTGACAAACATCTGTTGTTATACTCTCATTTCTTGTCAAACTTTCACATCCAATTTCAACCAAATTGTTTCCTCATTTTCCTCAGAATGGCAATGCATTGGATAAACTGCTAACACAATTTTTAAATTGCATGAAAATTTGTTGTTGATGAATTAATTGATTGATTGATTGATTGATTGGGGTTTAACGCCATTTTCAACAATTTTTCAGTCATATCAAGGCAACCAGTTCATCTACTCATGCGTTTCCTGGTTTTCCACACCAGTACATCACACAACATACCTTCCAAGGAACTGGCTGCTTTTCCACATAGACTGTTAAACAGCCCATTGGTGAAAGACGAATGACGCAGGTCACAATGACTTTTGTCAAACATCGGAAAGAATGTTGGCTGAGCTGGGATTCGAACTCACAACCCCTAGATTGACAGCCTGCGTCGCTACCGACTGAGCTACCGGGGCTCGGCTGTTGTTGATGAAAGAAGTGATGTTAATTAAGATTACCATATTTTACCATGGCCTAAATAGTTCGTTTAGGTGTGGCCTACCTTACATTGTCAAATATTCATACTTATTATCATGTAACAAGAAACATTTTATTATGTTAATTAACATATTAGGCAACAAAACAAATGTCAAATGGTTATAATGAAATACCAGTTAAAGGTAACATGTCCTTAAACAACGATTTAGAGAACTCTATAAAGAAATGAGCAGCAGCAGGTGAGAAGAGGTAATCAATGTTGCATTAACCCCTTACCAACATACAATAAATCTGCAGCATATTTTCAAAAACCCGAAAAATCCCTATAAATGAAGGTATAATTACTGCAAAAAGTTGAAAACATTGTGGCAGATGGAGAAATTGCTCGTTTTGAGCAATTTCTCCTTTTGCCACAATGATTTCAAAAGAGGTCTTCTGCAGGGGCGTAAGAAAGCGTCTATATGAGGGAAAGGGTTGAAATGCGCAAAGGTAGAGATCTGGGGCAAACCTGTGTCTCAAGTTATAACTGTTTTCCACCTATTTTGATGCATCTACAGCAGACGACATTTGAAAACATTGTAAGAAAAGGAGAAATTGCTCCAATCAAGCAATTTCTCCTTTTGCCACAATGTTTTCCATATTTTTTAGTAATTTTAGCTTCATTTCTAGAGATTTTCCATATTTTTAGTGTATATTTATATGTCAAAAATACATTACAAGTCATTAATAATACCTTATATATAATCTCAATACCGATCATCTTTAGTAGATGTTTTCAAAATTGTCTACTGCAGATTTGTTGTATGTGGGAAAGGGTTAACCCTTTCCCTCATATAGACGCTTTCTGACGCCTCTGCAGCAGACAGCTTTTTGAAAACATTATACTTAGTGACAAAAGAAGAAATTGCACAAAACGTGCAATTTCTCCTTTTGCCACAATGTTTTCCATTTTTTGTCATAGGTTATCCATTCCATTATGGAGATTTCCTATGTTTTGACAAAATACGTTCAAAGTCGTCTGCTGCAGAATTGTCGTATGAGGGAAAGGGTTAACTGTAGGTCTAAATGTAATATTGGCCTATATGATATATGTCACAAAAAAGCTAGAAGTGAGGCCACTCATGTTTCATGCTGAAGCTTGTATTACTCAATGTCAGAGTTGTAAATAATGAGCATAGTTCATGTTTATAAATCCTTATTTGAATCTAAAACCCTTTCCCACATACAATATATCTGCAGCATAGGACCTTTTGCACAAATATGGAAACTCTCTATAAAAGATTAAAAAGGAAGAAATTATTGAAAAAAGTTGACAAAGGAAGAATTTCCTCTCCTCTTTAGGGAAAATAATACTAAATGCGCTAGATATTAAGAGACATATATTTGATGGTCTGAATCTTTTATTTTAAATGCAGTTCACTTATTCATGATCCCTGGGTAAACAAACCAGTACTGGGCTTGGAAATGTGTCTTGACCAAGGGCACTTCATCATGACTGTCGCGCTGCTACTGGGGATTGAAACCCTGGAAGCCCGGTTCCAAATCCCAGACATTAACCACTGAATTTTTGAGCTTCCTAATTGAGTATCCACAGGATAGGGTTTAATTACTTGAAAGAAAGATATATTGTCTTGCAAACACTTTTTTATTCTTTGTTTTTTAGGCATCTTTGTCTCATAAAATCTGTTTTATCCTTTCCCCACATACAACTAATCTGCAGCAGATGACATTGAAACCTGATCAACGCAAAAATTTGGAACATCTCTATAAATGATTAGAAACAAAATTTAATATTTAATAAAGTTTAAAAAAATGTGAAATTTCTCCTTTTGCCACAATCAAAATGCGACTGCATGTGGGAAAGGGTTAATGACCGCCCTGATAGGAATAAATCGACTAATTATTCAGTAAAAAGATGTGAAATAAAATTTCATAAATAACGAATGGAATGTGATATGACAAAAACGACAGGATACCTTATATTTTAACCCTGAATATGTTATAAATAAGAGCTGTCCTATATCCCTTTCCCACATACAAGAAGTCTGCAGCAGACAACTTTGAACACATTTTGTCAAAAAATGAGAAATATAAATTTATAACAAATGACTAAAAGTGGAAAACTTTTTTGCAAAAGGAGAAATTGCTCATCATGAGCATGCAGTTTCTGCTTTTGCCACAATGTTTTCAAAAGTCGTCTGCCTCAGAGGCGTCAGAAAGTGTCTTTATGTGGGAAAGGGATATTATAACCATTGATTATGCTTCAAGGTTTCACATGTTTTTAGGGCAGTCAATTTTTGAAAATGAGTACACCAAGATTTAATTTTAAATGCCTCCCTAATGCAGTTACCTTTCGATGCTGCTGCAGCTCTCAAACTTAATTTTAAAATGCTAATGTTTGCCAGCCTAATTAGCTAGTAACCTTTGACAGCTGTACAGGCATGTTACAATGTCATCTCTTACTATTCTGTTCTCTTCTGTTTGGAAAAGGGTAAACATTTTAATCCCCACCCTCTTGCATTTTGTTATAGTAAAACTGTACCTTCACTATCATTCTGTATAAATAATCTGCTTATCAGTGTGCCAATTAGAATCCGAATAAGGGTTAAGTAGGCTCACGCTAGGTTGCTCTTGGTTTATGATGACAAAAATGTGGATTCCAGTCTATTATCTCAAAGATGCCATAAAAACTACATTGTGATTTACGAGGGGGTCCTCTTGACATCATACTTTTATTGGCCATTTGAAATAAAAATGGCGAGTTTGATATTCAAAATAACTGACATAAGATGGTTGGTGAATGCTTCACTTATTTTATATCCGCCGCATCTCACAAAAACAATCCTTAAGAGGTTTGAACAATTATAGTTATCTACCCTTACCCAAAATACGACAAACCTGCAGCAGACGACTTTAAAAACCTTGACTCAAGATATAGAAAAACTCTAGAAATGAAGGTATAATTATTGAAAATTTTAGAGTTGAAAGCATTTTGGCATAGGAGAAATTGCTCGTCTTGAGCAATTTCTCCTTTTGTCACAATGTTTTCAAAAGTCGTCTGCAGCAGAGGCATCAGAAAGCGTCTATATGAGGGAAAGGGTTAAAAAAAGATAACATGTTGTTTGTTTACAGTCATGACTTTCCTGTAACCTTTTCTCGTGCACATACAACAAATCTGCAGCAAAATATGAAAAAACTCTTATAAATAAAAGTCAAAATAGTGAAAAGAGTTGAAAACAGTGTTATTATATACAAAAGAATCCTTTTTGTCATGCTGTTTTCAAATTTTGTCTGCTGCATATGCCTCAAAATGCGTCTATAAGTGGTAAAGAGAACCCTTTCCCTCATACGATAATTCTGCAGCAGACGACTTTGAACATATTTTGTCAATAAATAGAAAATCTCTATAATTGAATGGATAACCTATGACTAAAAATGGAAAACATTGTGGCAAAAAAGAGAAATTGCACATTTTGTGCAATTTCTTCTTTTGTCACTATGTTTTCAAATAGCTGTCTGCTGCAGAGGCGTCAGAAAGTGTCTATATGAGGGAAAGGGTTAAAATGCTCCCAGTATACCTGTAGGACTAAATTATGGTAACCAGGAAAGATCCCAATCAGACTTAATGGACATACACAGGTTGATTGCATGTATAGCTGGTCGCAGTGTTTTACTTGTCAGTTTTCATGGTATGTGGTTTAACCCTTTCCCTCATATAGACGCTTTCTGACGTCTCTGCAGCAGACAGCTTTTTGAAAACATAGTGACAAAAGAAGAAATTGCTCAAAACGAGCAATTTCTCCTTTTGCCACAATGTTTTCCACTTCAAGTCATAGGTTATCCATTCAATTATAGAGATTTTCTAATTTTTGACAAAATATGTTCAAAGTCGTCTGCTGCAGAATTGTCGTATGAGGGAAAGGGTTAAATAAAGTTATAATAAAAAATAATTTTATTATTAAAAAGAGATGAAAACATTTTGGCAAAAGTAGAAATTACTAACTTATAATGTAAAATTTCTCCTTTTGCCACAAAGTTTTCTAAAGTCGTCCGTTACCGTTATATATATCAAAATGTGTCTCCAAGTGGGGAAGCCTTAGATTCACTGAAATGGACAATGTTTGGTGCATCTGCAGCAGCCGACAATGTTGTCAACTCTTTATTAGAATTACACTTTCAGTGATACATAGTTTTGCCCCAGATGTTTTTGTGGTGATTGGTTTGACAATCGCCACAATGCTAACAGAAACAACCACAAAGAAAAATATTTACATAGTCGGTTTTGAACAATCGGTTGATATTTGTTTTCCTTACTGCAAACTAATTTACTCACATCCGTTATAGTTCCATCATTGATGCAGAGACATGATAAATAATAATTATGTCAGTGCCACTTTAGTACCGGATTGTTACTAATATTTGAGTTTTATTGAGACATTATCTACATAGAGTTAAAATATGAAAATATTATCTTCGTCATGATTGGGCAGATAATAAATATCATTGCGCATTCTATCTGCCTTGCAAATAACTCTGATGATACTCAAATCTGGAAATTCCAAAAGGTTCTATAAATAGCGCGCGAGACTGGTTATCTCAATATTATAAACGCTTTATTTTGTAGTTGTTTAAATATATGAAAGCGTCTAGATGATAAGACTGGTTTACAAAGGTTTAAAGGACACACAATGTCAGCGTGTACACACGTTATGTATACATACACGTCTGCACGTTTTAGAGTCAATTAGCAATCAATGCTGAAAGTGTAGCCTAATTTAGTTTGGAGATCGAGCATTATAATATATGCCTATATTTTTATAAATTGAACAGTTTGGCAAATAGTGAAAATGTGCTTTTTGAGCATGTTTGTGTTTGTTTTTGCACTCACATTTTTCGAAGCAGTTTAACAACCTCAGATACATATAAATATACTGCGTTTATATGTCTCTGACAACCCTCAATCATGCAATGTGAAGGGACTAAATTGAACAGACCTATTTAATATCGGACATCATTGAAACAAACACCAAACTAATGGATACTGTTTTCTCTCCGTCCTTGATAATTTAGTCATTTCTAAAGTGTACAAAATATTTTATCTTAATAATTGGCCCAGCGACCTGGTGATGAACATGTGATTACCCGAACAATTTAGATTACACAAATAGCCATTCTAATGAGCTTAAACGGTAGTCTATCGAGTACCAACTAGATTTTTCATAAATTTGGAATGGCCTAATTTTGAACACATCACAACCAATTTCAGAACGTAACTAAAGAATCACCAAGACAACATTCTGGCTAACTAACATTATTCTACTGTCAAAAGATGCCGGGTTGATACATTCTCAAATTTACCCGCACCAGAATCGTCGCAAGCCCTACACCGATATACTGCTTGTTACTTTGCAGGATTTTCCATATGATTGCCACTACAGTGCCATTGGCGCTTCGATTCAATTTAGTAGCCAGAGGACTTGACAAGGGGAGTAAACTTGTCTTTTTCCCACAATATCTCTCTCATAACTCAACCAAACCCTATGTTGTGGGTACTCAAAAAAATTGTCTCACTGAGACAATTCTTTTGAGTACCCACAACATAGGGTTTGAGTGTCAAATAAGGATTTTAGAACATGAAAAAGCCCATTTAATAATAATCTAGAGTTCCGTTAAGTAGCCATATCCCAAAATTGCATACCAGGTTAAATGATCAACAATAAACGTGATGGGAAGATGTTTTGTAAAATTTGTTTAGATCATTGACCGCATATTTGAACAATCTTATCTGAGTCGATCTTCACTGTTTGCATTGAACATCAATTTTTCTTTAATTCAGTCAGAATGGTTAACCCTTTCCCACTCACAAGACGCATTTTGATGGTTTTGCAGCAGCTACATTTCATATTGAACTATTTCTCCTTTTGCTGCAAAGTTGTAAACTCTACTTAATAAATATACTTTCATTTATAGAGATTTTCCATCGTTTTGTCATGTTTTTAAAGTCGTCTGCTTCAGATATGTCAGATGTGTATAAGGGTTAAGTGTAAACAGATGATGGAGGTATGATATTGTCATCGGCCTATTGTTACTCTGGTGACCCCGGAAATATGAGCTTTAAGAAGATTTATTATACATTACGAAGTTTTGGAGGTTTTTCAAATACTTTCAAACAATAAGTTGTATCCATTTATATTTATTCTGATTATTAACCAGAGTAGAAATCTTATACTTTTACACTAATGTAATTGAGACTAGCTAATGTTATTGTTAATGGCTCTCTGAATCTATGTGTATAGGTTACTAAGCCCATCCTCACATATAGTAAAAGATTCTGAATGTATATTAATGAATGTATATTGTTTTATGGCGCATCGACAGCTAAGGTCATTTAGCATGCAATTAAATTTAATTATTCATGATCCATGGGTAAACAAACCAGTACTAGGCTAGAAAATGTGCCTTGTTTAAAAAGTATAATCTGAAGAAGCTTCGAAAATTGTCCTTTGTAAATGTGTCAAAATGCTTCTGCAAGTGGGAAAGTGTTTTTAATATAATAGTTATATAAATAATTGTTTTAATATTTTTTAACTCTAACAACATCACATCAGGTAAAAGGTTGAAGATGTATGTTTTTACAGCATATTTTAATAGATTAACTATCATTGTTATCTGTATGTTTAGATACATGGTATGATAAAGATGGTCTGGTAATCCTTAAATATTAATCTTAATCTAACTACTATAACAGTTGAATTTACCCGCCATTCCAACATACAACAAAAGCAGACAACTTTGAAAACATCTAGGCAAAAGATATGGAAAATATATTTAAATGAAAGTTTGAATTTATAGTCAAGTTAAGCAATTGTGTTAAAAGGAGAAATTGGTCGTGTTGACCACTTTAATAATCCTTTTGCCATCACATTTTCAAAAGTCGTCAATAAATCTGCATGTGGGAAAAAGTTAACTCTTTCCCTCATACAGAGGCATTCTGACTCCTGCAGCAATCGACTTTTTGATTTCTGGCAAAGGGATGAGCAATTTCTTCTTTTGCCACGATGTATTCAACGCTTTTGAGTAATTATATCTACAATTATAGAGGTTTTTCAATGTTTTTGTCTGGAAGTTTTTCAAAGTTGTCTGCTGCAGATTTGTTACATTTGAGAAAGGGTTCATACAATGCCAGTTCATAACATTATGGCCTATAAGTTATACAACTGGGCTGAAATAAAACAGTGCTAAACAATATTGTCTCTATCCCATTTCCTGATACAGCGTACACTATAAGATGCCTTTTAAGCAAGGCACATTTCCTAGCCTACTACTGGTTTGTTTACCAAGGGATCATTAATAAGTGAACTGTCACTGTAATATGACTGAAATAATGTTGAAAATGGGTAAAAACCAAATAAAACAAAAAAAGTATATCTCAGTTGTTTTCAAAGCAGAAGACATTAAGCCGATCAGATATACTATTAAATTATACATGTGAAGAGGAGCATACTTGTCAGGATGAAATCACAATGAACTGAAAACAAACTCTAAGCATCTAGGAATTGACCCCATAAATATTTCACTCTTTCACAGCATTCTCTGTGCTCAGAAACTATAGAGCAATTTTATTGGTCCATTTTGAGAATAGATTTATTTCTAGTCAATAAGATTCTCAAGCACAAAGGTTAACCCTTTCCAACATTAGGATGTTTCTCCATTTGTTACAATGTTTTAAAACTCAATGTAAGAAATATTCTTCCATTTTTTGGATATTTTAAGTATTATACCTTCATATTTGGATATTTTAAGATAATTTCCATATTTTTGGTTAAAATGTTTTCAAAGTTGTCTATCACAGATAATATTGTATGTGGGAAAGGGTTGCACAGGAAATAGATTTATAATCCTGGGCCATGGCTTCAATTTGTATCATGATATAAATGGGTCATTTGTTTTCACGGTAATATAGATGGCAATCTGGCCAGGAATAGATTCATCTTTTTGTCCTGTGGATGTGTGTGTTTTGATAAGGGAGATAACTCCACCATAAACTTTAATGATTCTTATCAGATAGGGGAGATAACCAGAATATGGCAATGGTCAGATAAAGGATGTTTGATGACTTTTTACAAGAAAATCTAAGATTATGTTTAGTGGTTGTGTAAATTCAACACACAGAAACATTTACTTATAAATCTGCTCATTTCAGAATTTTAGCTACAAGTGTTATATGAAGTTGCAATCAAATAGAATCAAACTAATTTATGTTCTGATGAAACGGTTTTAATGAACATTTATCATTAAAACAATTCATTTAGTTTAAGGAGGTTGAATAAGACAAAATAAAACAGCAAGACAGATTTAATTATTTTTCTATCTTTTAATTTTTTGCTACAAACAGTTGTAAAGGATTATGGCATTGTTTCATGGAGATAACTGAAAGGATTTGATATAATCAGGAATTTCTTAGTGAAGTGGTGATATATTATTTAACCCTTTCTCACATACGATAATTCTGCAGCAGACGACTTTGAACATATTTTGTCAAAAAATAGTAAATCTCTATAATTGAATGGACAACCTATGACTAAAAGTGGAAAACATTGTGGCAAAAGGAGAAATTGCTCGTTTTGAGCAATTTCTTCTTTTGTCACTATGTTTTCTAAAAGCCGTCTGCTGCAGAGGCTTCAGAAGGCATATCTATATGAGAGAAAGGGTTAACTCTTTCTGACTTGCTTCCGCATTGTGACAGATCTTCAGCAGGCAAATGTTAAAAACATTATTAACTGTTCCCCACATACAACAAAACTGCAGCAGATGACTTTGAAAACATATTGGAAAAAAGTGAAAAGTCTTCATAAGCGAGAGGTTTATCATTAAATTGAGTTGAAAACATTGTGGCAAAAGAAGGAGCAATTTCTTCTTTTGCCACAATGTTTCCAAAGTCTGCTGCTGCAGAGGCGTCAGAAAGCGTATGATTGTGTGAAAGGGTTACAAAAGGAAATATAACTATATACATGTATAGTGATTTTCTTTATTTTTGCATAGACGTTTTTCAAGTCGTCTGCTGTTGATATATGGTATGTCAGAGAGGAATAAGAATATAATTATTTAGTGTTGTGTTAAAATATTATTCAAGGAAAATATGCACTAATTGTTAAATAATTTTTACTGGTTTATGATACCTGGATTACAATCTGACATTATCCCTTTCAATGCTGAATTTTAAAAAAGTCCATAGCCAATCATCGATATCAAGATAAACATGTTGAGTTGAGCAGCCAACAGTAAGAACTTGGTCAGATTACATGAATGCTCCGGCTGGCTTGGCTCAAAATCGGTGGCACAGTCTTCACAAACTAATTTTCTCCATTTGCAAAAAATCTGTTCAACTCTATTCAATAATCATACCCTAATTTCGATGTGTCCAGAAATTAAAAGCGGGATGTCATAGCCCGTGCGCCGGTATTACCGGCTGCTGTGTATATCACACATGCGTGAGGGCTATGCATTGCTGCGTGTTCTTCTTTTCTGGATGAATTAAGGATATTGAGATTATATATCAGGTATTAAATGACTGGTAATGTATTATATGTAAGAAATGTTTAATACCTTGCTTTTGGTATGTTTTAACACTGACGATTTTTGATGTCTCTGCAGCAGAGGACATTTCTAAGAAATTGTGGCAAAAGAAGAAATTGTTCATTATGAGCAATTTCTCCTTTTTCCTAAAAACAAAAATGTTTCCAGCTCTTCAATAATTGAACTTTCCCATATAGAGATTTTGCATAATTTTTCATAGATGTTTTCAAAGTCGTCTGCTGTTGATTTGTTGTATGAGGGAAAGGGTTAAGCTTATGTGTCAGGGCCTTAAAATGCGTCATTAACCCTTTTCCTCATATAGACGCTTTCTGACGCCTCTGCAGCAGTTTCTGAAAACATAGTGACAAAAACAGAAATTGCTCAAAACAAGCAATTTCTCCTTTTGCCACAATGTTTTCCACTTTAATAATTTTAGAGATTTTTCTATTTTTTGACAAAAAATGTTCAAAGTCGTCTGCTGCAGAATTGTCGTATGAGGGAAAGGATTAAATTCTGCAGTATCTACTAGGATGTTGAGTTTTGCCTATAATGGTGATGATGGTTTACTGCATAAATATGAAAACCTCTTCTACAATGATAAAAGGAAGGAAACAAAGATGAAGTGACATCCTTTTGATATCCTACTCTTCACATCCTGTGTGTCCTTAATCCTTTCCCACATACAGCAAATCTGGAACAGTCGATCTTGAAATCTTCCAGGCAAAAATATGGAAAATCTTTGTAAATGAAAGATATTTTATTTTAATGAATAATGCTGAAATTATTGTGGCAATTGAAGAAATTGCTCATGATGGCTGCTATGTTTCAAAAGTCGAATGTGCTGCACATGAATAAAAAAAAAACGCCTTTAAAATATTTTCAAAGTCAGCTGCTGCAGATTTATTGTAAGTGGGAAATCGAGATTTCAAATTGATGTATCTGTATTGGCTCTCAATTAACCATAATGTGTTAGTACTTAGAGGCAATTGTTTTGTTGTGTTCCAAGAAAGGGTCTGGATGTTGATCAGATTGTGTGAGTGAGAAGGTGGTCTACATCAACATTTAGCTATAATGGACTAAGCTGTATTATATCTGCAGGTTTTATTTTGGAATCTCTAAACTAGTTACATAAATATATTTATTACCCACTTAGTAACCTATAAAATTATTCTCTGCAAGCTGTTTAGGTATGAGTACTTTAACGCCTTATCACCTGCAGTTGCATTATGACGCAGTAGACAACTTTTGAAAACATTGTGGCAAAAGAAGAAATGCTAACCATAAGCAATATCTCTTTTTGTCATGTTGATTATTAACTGATTATTAACAAACTATAATTTCGTTTGCGGAGTCTCATTTTTTCAATTTCATATGCTGCATAATTGCTGTATGCGGTGAAAGGGTTATTGCCTTTCTCTCATACAGATATATTTAGGCATCTTTTTATTTTGGGAGAAGGAGTAAATGTTAGCTGATACCACTCACTGTGCATTTTAACTTTGTATCAAAATTAACTTCCTTTTTTCGAAGGTCTTACAATCTTTTGGTTAACCCTTTCCCACCTGCAGACGCGTTTTGACGCATGTGCAGCAGACGAATTTTGAAAACATTGTGGCCAAACATGAAATTTCTCATGATGAGCAATTTCTCCTTTTCAGGTTTTTGTCACTATATATATGTTTTCAAAGTTGTCTGCTGCAGATTCATTTTATGTGGTAGAGGGTTAAAACAGGCAATTAGGTTAATGGTTGAAGAAATCAAATCTTAACGAGCATGTCAAGTGAAAATGGGTTCTTGTGATTTTAGTGAACAGTGAAGGCTACAGTGTTTCAAAATGTTGTCTGCTGCTGTGGCATCAACAGTTGTCTGTATCAGAGAATAGATTCAAGTTACATTTAACCCTTTCCCACATACAATAAGTCAGAAGCAGACAACTTTGAAACTCTGACGCCTCGGCAGCAGACGGCTTTTTGAAAACATAGTGACAAAAGAAGAAATTGCACAAAACGTGCAATTTCTCCTTTTGCCACAATGTTTTCCACTTTTTGTCAGGTTATCCATTCAATTATGGAGATTTTCTATGTTTTGACAAAATACGTTCAAAGTCGTCTTCTGCAGAATTGTCGTATGAGGGAAAGGGTTAAAAATTTAGAAAAACACAATAAATGATAGTATGATTATTCTATAGAGTTGAAATAATTGTGGCAAATGGAGAAATTGCTCATCATGAGCAATGTATCCTTTTGCCACGATAATTTCAAAGGTCGTCTGCTGCAGAGGTGTCAGAAAGCATCTATATGTAGGAGATGGTCTCCATAGTATGCCACAGCTGGACAGTTGATGGTCTCCATGGTACTGCCACAGCTGAACAGTAGAAGGTTTCCATGGTACTGCCACAGCTGAACAGTAGAAGGTTTCCATGGTACTGCCTCAGCTGAACAGTTGATGGTCTCCATGGTACTGCCACAGCTGAACAGTAGAAGGTTTCCATGGTACTGCCACAGCTGAACAGTTGGTAGTTACCATGGTATGCCACAGCTGAACAGTTGATGGTCTCCATGGTACTGCCACAGCTGAACAGTAGAAGGTTTCCATGGTACTGCCACAGCTGAACAGTAGAAGGTTTCCATGGTACTGCCACAGCTGAACAGTTGGTAGTTACCATGGTATGCCACAGCTGAACAGTTGATGGTCTCCATGGTACTGCCACAGCTGAACAGTAAAAGGTTTCCATAGTATGCCACAGCTGAACGGTTGATGGAAACCACATGGAAACTATTGAATGAATGCGTGGTAATTTATATAAGACAAAACTTTAATTGCCAATCATTAATTTAGATAGCAATAATGAAAGGGTGGGGTAGACAGACTGCTTTCAATATAACCACTTCAAATTACTAGTTCTTATTGTATAAGACATACTATGACTGATGTTCCTGCGATTTCAAAACATTGCCAATAGGGTATTTAATTTTGCATTTCTGTCGAAAAATTTATTGTAGCATCTATTATTTTGATCAAGGTTAAATGAAAGAATTAGATTTGCACGCAAGTAAAAGATTGGATGGTACTGCAGGGAAACAAATTTAGTTATATTTATTATTTATGATGACAAATGTAGAAAATAATCTGACTGCATCCATTTAGCTATCTGCTCCTTATTAACCTTTTCCAACATACAACAAATTAGCAGCAGCCGACTTTAACAACATCTTTGCAAAAATATGAAAAATGGAAATAAAAGTTACAATAATCATTGAATAGGGTTGAAAACATTGTGGCATAAGGAGAAATTACTCGTTATGAGCAATTTCTACTTTTGTCACATTGTTTCAATAGTCGTCTGCTGCAGATGCGTCAGAAAGTGTCTGTATGTGGGAACGGGTTAAATCTAATACTGAATGCTTTCCATTCCGTTGAACAAGGAGATAAAATCAGCCGGAGTCAGCTATGATGAAGATCAGACAGGTTCATCCACATTTTTGTTTTCCTCATTTTTGCTTACCAAGCTTATATCACTTAGAAAATTGAGGAAAATTAACAGGAATCTGAAGAGCTACTATATAATGTTGTGTCCTGTTTTCTGAATTGTTTACTAGCTGATGTGTTTTCTGTTTACCTGATATGGTAATCCAGTAACATCTGCTGTGAGATTATCAGAAGAATAAAGTGTAACAAAGTTGAAATGTTGTTGGAAAAGGAGTTATCATGCTCACATTTAGCATTTTCTCTTTCTTCCCTGCAATGTTTTCATAAGCTGTTTAATTCAGAGGCATTAAAATGTTAAATCTGTAGCAAACCAGGTAATGTCAGAAATTAATTTAACCCTTTCCCACATACATCAAATTTGCAGCAGACGATTTTGAAACCATTTCAACAATAATATGAAAAATGTCCCTAAATGTTGACATGCTTATTGAATAGAGTTGAAAACATTGTTGCAAAAGGAGAAATTGCTCGCAATTTCTGCATTTGTCACGATTTTTTCAAAAGTCGTCTGCTGCAGATGCGTCAAAATGTGTCTATTTATGGGAAAGGGTTAAATTATAAAATCTGACCTTTGACATGTCAGGGTTAGAAATTTTAGTACCTCTTGATTGTAGATCATATTCCAAAGAACTAGATTAGGATGGGTTAACTCTTTCCCTCAAACAAAACATATGCAGCAGACGACTTTGAAAAACATTTAGTCAATAATATGAAAAATATTTAAAATTGAAAGTCTAATTATTGAATAGAAATGAAATACATTGTGGCAAAAGGAGAAATTACTCATCATGAGCAATTTTTCTTTTTGCCTCATAGTTTTCAAAAATCATCTGCTGCAGCAAGAGGCATCAGAAAGCATCTTTATGTTGGAAAGGGTTCATGAGCCTTTCTTCCACAATATCTATCTTAGCAATCATTGAAACCTATTTTGTGGGCACTGTGATGTACTCGAAGGAACTGTTTCACTGAGACAAATATTTTTAGTACCCACAACATAGGTTTTAGAACACAAATAAATATCTTAGAACATAAAAAGGGCCCATTATCTAGACCTCATTAAAGATAATAACAATAATATTTACTATACAGATCGAGGTAACTGAGTGAAACAGTGCGCTATAAGTGGCAACATGAAACAATTTTGAGAATGGATAGCTATATACACTGTGTTTAATTACCACAGAGATGTTAACATGTGAATTTTACAGTGAAAGTATACATAAGAAATCATATCATTGACTTCATTTGTTAAAACTTTCAACAGTTTTTATAATTCAAAGACCGCTAGCTACACAATGAACATTAACCATCATTTATTGGATTGGTTTCAATCGTTGTAATAGAAATGGGTTGGAGCTAATGAATGGTTATAATGAACACAAGTGGATTATCATTTAATTGTTTTACATTGTGAGAACAAGGAAATATTAAAACTTAAATCTTAACTTTGCGTTATGTGACTTTGTTGTAAGAATATAATAGTGTTTCATTAGACATTAATCATGGCCAAGTCAGGGAGACACACTTGGTCACGGAGTTTTAGTGATCGTGTTCGGGGATTTGGATTACCATTTGAGGACAGGTTTCGATCTATGAGAAAGAAAAAAGTAAAAGGTATGTATAAATATTACTTCAATGATAATTGATTAAGAAAGTTGTTATATATTCTCATTGTTAGATTCATGCAAATTCATGCTACTTTTATCATCAAATATACCTATCTCTTGCCTCTACATAACCATCTCCCATCATTACCAAGTAATGTCACTTTTACCCATGATTTCATTTTTGCATCAAAATTGTATTCTCTCAGATATGTGCAGACTGAAGAACTATGTAACACTTGGGAATTCTAAGAAGTATGATTATGAAACAGGGTTAAATATGTGTCAGTTGAGAAGAAGTTACCCATTTCGAACAATTTCTCCTTTCTACACAAACTTATGTTCGCTACAGGGTCATTTAAAGTCGATTGATAATAGTATATCTATTTGTTGCAGGACTAAAATGGAGCCGATGGTTTCAGTGTTCATGTTTGAAGCCAAATACAGTCAAACATGTGCTGAAGACCACCTTTGTTTAGCAATTCCCTGTCTATAGCAACAATACCTTTAATTTCCCTATTACTCAATTTCTGCACAAATGACCCTATAATTAAAGACCACCAGTCCTCTGAAGAGAGACCAGATTGTTCTCTTAAAATTCTCATGGTTGGTCTTTAAACACAGGTTGGACTGTACACTGCTTACATACCAAATCAGAAACAAAATGGTATTGTTTAAAGTTTAAAAGCAAATTTAATATCTAATAAAAAATGTTATAATTACTTTGATGTTCTTTCTATGTATCAATGTTGCATTTGCATGATTTGTCCTCTCAAGGAAGTTTGCCAAAAACATGCAACACATGATCTTTGAAGAAATGACTTTATTAATGAGGATGATATTGTAAAATAAAACTGCCCTTTTAAATTAATTATTTGCTCTTCAGTTGCCATGGATATCTGGCCAGCTGACAGCTCACAATAGGTAAATGTCATCTTCAGATGTGTCACTTAAAAACGGTCCAAAGTATATTAAAAAGCAAGCTGCCTGATCTCAGGTTTTAACTTCATTATTCAGTTCAAATGCTACAATGTTCTTTAAGCAATATTACAAAGATCTATATAAAGATCATACAATTATAATAAGCCCCATCAGCAATGCTTGAAATATGTTTTTATTTATCCATTTCCCATATATATAAATGCTGCAGAAAAATTTGAAAAAATCTTGGCAAATACATGACAAATCTCTATAAATGAAAGAGCAATTATTGAATATGATTGAAAACATTGTGGCAAAAACGAGAAATTGTTCATTTCGCCACAATGTTTCAATAATTTGTTTACAGCAGAAGTGTCAGAAATTGTCTGTAATTATCAAAGGGTTATCCAAACAGAATCTGATGTGATCGATGTGAACATTTGTAGTTGACATGGTTGTCTTAGGTATGAATAAGCTAGAATACACTTATCACTTTTACGTCAATCCTTACACCTTTGTGTAAATAAATATGATGGGTCAATGTTTTTATTTTGACCCCCACGACATGGACAATGTAAATCAAGGTTCATAGTTGACATCTTTCCTTAATGGGGCAAGATCACCAAATATGTAAACATTCAATTTGGATTATGTTTTTATCATGACCAACACTCGGAAAAACCATGGTTCGTACTCTTGCTTATAGATCTCTAAAATTTATTGCTTTTGAGGATGTATTGAAAACTTTAATGGGTATTTTAGCCTGTGAAATCATTACCTGATGTGGACAACTGTTGATGCTCCTGCAGCAGATGACAGCTTTTTGAAAACATGGTGACAAAAGAAGAAATTGCTCAAAACGAGCAACTTCTCCCTTTAACACAATGTTTTCCACTTTTAGTCATAGTTTATCCATTCAATTATAGAGATTTTCCATTTTTTTGACAAAATATGTTCAAAGTCGTCTGCTGCAGAATTGTTGTATGAGGAAAAGGTTTAACCTACATTTTTGAAAAAAGTAGAAATTACTCAACAGATCTTTCCTCGAAACAATTTTTTGATATTGGCATTTAAAATGTTAAATTGATTAATTAACCCTTTGTGTGATAAAGATGACTTTAATACAATTAATTTTTTAAAACATTGTGGAAAAAGGGACACATTTACTCAAAATGCTTTTTCATAATATTGTCCATTTTTTTGTGTATTGTCTGATACAGATTTGTTGTTTGTTGGAAAGGGTTAAAAACATTCTCTAACTGATAGATTTTCTTCACTATGTACTAATAAAACCAGAGAAACATAGTTCACATTTTTTTTTAATGAAACCTATTAAGTAAATAAATATACAGTAAACGTTTCTAGGTGAACTGATGGTAGATCAATGAAATAGTATAAAACTGTCATAAAACTGAAAGATGAAATAAAATGGTATGTTTGTTCTAGTTTCCTGTATTCTTCCAAGTGTAAAAAACAGTTGGTAACAAAGTTATGATGGCCTAGCTGTTTCCATGGAAGCCACATCACATAAAAACCTACCGTTCTGGAAAACAATTGGCAAAGCTCGGATCATCGATCACGTTTCTCGGAATCTTAAAAAGAATTTACGGTCTTTAGGTTAACCCTTTTAAATAAGGGTCTTCTGTCTTCTGTCTTAAGCCTTTAAGCAATATGATAACATATATGAAAGTATATATACTGGATAGGGTTGAAAACATTGTAGCAAAAGGCAAAATTGCTCATAATGAGCATGCAGTTGCTTCAATGTTTTAAAATGCCTCTGTACATGACTGTATGTGGAAAAGGGTAAACAAGATTCTGTTCCATAAGTCATCTTGCAAATGTTTATATATTTGATGGAAGAGAGATTTATTTTTGATGTCATATTATCAAATGTAATTGCATATTAATTCCAAGGGAAGAAAGAATAGAATAGTTATTTTTAGAATAGGAATAAAAACCAAGGAAACAAACTTTTGGTACCAATTGTGATCTACAAAGGGTGATTGTCTCCCTTGAATGTATTTTGAGTAGTTTGTAGTTATCAAAGCATTGATGATTAGGAAGGTATGTAATTAGATCCTTTCCCACATACAACAATTCTGCAGCAGATCACTTAGGAAACATGTAGACAAAAATAAGGAAATCTCCATGAATGAAAGTATAATTATTGGGTAGTGTTCAAAACTTGATAGTAAAAGGAGAAATTGCTCATGATGACTGAGGGATTTCTCCTTTTGCTACACTGTTTCACTAATTGTTTTGCTGCAGATGTATTAATTGGGCTTCTGCATGTGTGGGAGGTATAAAACCAAAATGAATGAAAATTTGATTTGGAAAATGATTTCGTTAATTTTGACCATCACCTTAATCACAAGAAAGTTCAGAGCAATTTCTCCATTTGCCTCTATGATTTCAAAAGTCGTCTGCTTCAGAGACATCAGAAAGCGCCTACATGAATGAAAGGGTTAAAAGCTCAACAATATTTGCCATTGTTATTTGAAAAGTCTTCCAAGAGCCTCACAGTGTTATATGTACAAAGATCTATGGAATTTGGGAAATATGTTCATGTTTTTCTCATCTATTTTATTATTTGCAATTTGCCGTTGTTATTTATAGAAAATTATTCACTGCTACAGAAAATTCCAAACTTTTTTCTTGTTATATATTGTATGAGTCATATAACTTAAAAACAATCTTCACATGTTTTGAGGGGAGCCTTGTAGCTCAGTCAGTAGCGTCAAAGACTGTCTATCCAGGGATTGAGTGTACGAACCTAGCTCAACCAACATTCTTTGCAACGTTCTACAAAAGTCAATGTGACTAGTGTCATTTGACTTCTATCACTGGCTAGTATTGTCTATGTGGAAATGGTGTCAGTTGCTTGGACAGACTTGTTTTGAGTACTGGTGTGAGAATGCCTGGAAACATATGGGAAGGTAAACTGGCCAATGTGATATGACGTTAAACCCCATTCAATCAATCAATCAATCAATCATCAATCAATCAATCAATCAGAGGTTTTGTTATTATAACAGACTATAGCATCAAATTGCATACAATTATGATTCAAATTAGGAGAAAACCAACATTATGGACTCTGCGTAATGTATCAACCCAGATCAGCCAGCGCAGTCCGCGCAGGCTAATCTGGGCTGAGACATTCCTTGTAAGGGGGATAATGGAGTAATGATTCCTGAAACAGAAAATCCACAGGATGCGAAAAATGTCTGTCCAGGTTACCCTGTGCGGCATACTTAGGCTGATCCGGTTCAATACATTACGCAGAGTCCACAATGTTTGTTTTCTCGTGGAATAGCTCATATATGTTTTTGGTAACATCCATATTCTCCACAAGCCTTTACGATGCTCATATTGACTAGACAACAAACAAGGAATCTCCTGAACAGATTGGTTGAAAGTGCTGCAGGCTGATCTCAAATTCAAGTTGTTTCATATGGCATTGATTACCATTACCTGAGTTCTAAATAGTTCTAAAGATCAGTCCTGTATTGATCTCTAAAGTCATTTTCTTACTGATAGTTGTTGTATCATCAGTTTACTTCCTTGATCCTCCTTGACTAGGATTCAGGATATCCTCTCAGGAAAAGGCGTTACTGTCTTACTTTCTGCCTTGTTAGCGGGATGTGGATGGTTTTATGCATACTTTGGCTTTAACCCTTTCCTACCGTACACACATCAACTCTGCAGCAGATGACTATCAAAACGTCTAGGTAAACACACAGCAAATATCTATAAATAAAGGTATAAATACTGAATAAAATAAAAAACATGGAAAATCTCTATAATTGTGGGTATAATTACTGAAAAAAGTTAAAAACATTGTGGCAAAAGGAGAAATTGCTTGTTTTGAGCAATTTCTTCATTTGTTACAATGTTACAATGTTTTCAGAAAGCGTCTTTATATGGGAAAGGGTTAACTCTTTTCCAACCAGCAGGCCGAGCCCCGGTAGCGATGCGGGCTGTCATTCCAGGGGTTGTGAGTTTGAACCCCAGCTCTGCCAACATTCTTTCCGACGTTTGACAAAAGTCACTGTGACACGCGTCATTCGTCTTTCACCAATGGGCTAACAGTCTATGTCGAAAAGCAGCCAGTTGCTTGGAAAGTATGTTGTGCGGAGTACTGGTGTGAGAAAACCAGGAAACATATGAATAGGTGAACTGGCCGCTGTGATATGACTGAAACATTGTTGAAAACGGCGTTAAACCCAAATCAATCAATCAGTCTAACCTGCTGCTACATTTTGACACAATACTGATAGCAGAAGACTTGCCACTATGTTTTCAAAATCATCTGCTTCAGGTTTGTTGTATATTGGAAAGGGTAAAAGGTTATTAAGACACACTAAAATAGCTCTGGGTAAATTGATTTAAGGATACATTTTATAATAGTGCTCATGAATACATTGCCCATTTTAAAATGGGTTCTATTGCACACCATCTTTAACAGTATTTCAGTTATATCATGGTGATTATGTTACCTTGGTGATCTACCAATACCATTTGCATTATTTGTCCAAACATCAAAATGCATCAATGATTCATAATGCTAACCCCTCAACCCTGAGAGCTAAGGAGGGAACTAGTACTACCATGTCAAACCCTTTCCATCACAAATTAAATGCAGCAGATGACTTTGAAAACAAATGTGCATACAAATATGGAAAACATTGTGACAAATGGAGAAATTTTCTCCATTTTCTATAATGTTTTCAAAAGATGTTTGCTACAGAGCCATTAGAAAGTGTGTATGAGGGGAAGGGTTAATGTGTTTGGTATGATCCTATCAGGGATCGAACCCTGATTCATGCTGCCCAGGCAGACACTTAATTCATTACACCACAGAGACTGTAAACTGCCCAGGGAAGCATATAGTATATATTGTGAACCTAAATTGCTGTTAAGAGGACAAACAAGAGAAAGTTGATGCAAGGCATCAATGTCGCCGGAAAAGACTGCATTGATTTATTTATGTATTTTTGACTTTCCTTAGTCTATTCAAACATTTGCTTATAAAGTTTATATAAATACCTATGCATTAGGCTATAAAAAATTAACGAAATGTGTACACATTTATCTTGGCTTAAATTTAATCTTGCTGTTGTTACTTATTTAAATAATAGTATTCATTCATATAATTTCAATGTTTGTCAATCTTATTCGAATCACAAGGTAAATATCCTGGTATTGCTTTAAAGGGAGGTAATTTGAAGAAAACAAAAGTCTTCAAAAGGAGAATATATCAGCATTACCGTCTACAGTTTAAATTGTTCTATTGTTTGTGGATTTAAAAATGTTCTTTTTTTCTTATTTCTACATGTACAACGAAATATTGCGGCTTCTCTTTGACGCTTTGCGTCAAACATTCGTCTTGTACTTGTCTAAAATAAAATAATATCACTCGCTTTTTCATATCGAAATGCGCATGCGCGAAAATCGATGTTAAAGGTCACGAAACTACACAACAGAATAGGGTCTATATTTAGCTTAGAAACAGTTCCTACTTTAGATATTCATGGATTAACATTATTAAATGAATTCTACACAAATCAAGACATCTCTTTGAACATGAAAACAACATTTAGTAAGTTAAAATTGCTATTAAAAGGAGAATCCGAAATTGACCTCAATGATGACACATAAGAGTCTGCATTAGGGGGTGTTGGTTCACGTCTTGAAGGGACCACTTTTGTCTTCGTAAATAAGACAAAAAACTTAAATGCGAGTGAAATAAAAAAAAACTGCAAACATTAAAAAATCGGAATATTTATTTCATTTTAGATGTGTCATTTATTAGTGTTCGTAAACAACCACAATTGTAATATGTTCAAATCATCTAGATTTGTTTCTTTCTAATAATAAGCCGCCCTCCCATGTGATTTCCGAAAAGCTATTAAAAATAGAAGTCGCGGGCTTCTGCCCGGCGACTAATAATATGAAAACAAACTGTCTTTACGTTCCTTGTTCATATTGTCAGGAGCGCCCACTTGTTAATGAAAACTGGCATCGATGCACAGACAAGATGTAATATTAATTTGTGTGTCATAAGCTGTTACATACCTGGTTATTTATGACTGATATGTCTGTAAAAGTAATAAGCAATTTTTTCCACCAAGTAAGTTTTTCTTTGCAGATAAATTAAGTACATAAATAGTCTGTATCTTTTCATATATACTCATGGAATCCAATTTTGTCCGACACCATAATTTCTTAGGCTAGGTCATTAGGTAAATAATCAAAAGATACAAACAGAATCCATGTTTTTTATGCTATCTATTTTCTATCACAACAAAAGCCAGCTATCTCCGCTTTATGTTTTTACACCTGTTCTTCATGATAATGGTTCTTAATTAACCTTTACCAACTTGCAGACACTTTTGAGGTAAAGGAGAAATGGCTCATTATTAGCAATTTCTCCTTTGCAATGTCGTCAATGTTTTCAACTCTATCCAATAGTGTCTGCATGTGGCAAAGGCTTAAAGTTTGCATTAGTGATGCAACTCTTCTAGCTTTGACAGAAGTTACATATATACATTTAAGCCTTTCCCACGTACAACAAATCTGCAGCAGACGACTTTGAAAACACGTACATAGGTAAAGCACAGAAAATCCTCTAAATGAAAAAACAATAATTGAATAAAGTTGAAAACATGGTGACAAAAGGAGAAATTGTTGCTTGTTTTGTTGCCATGTTTTCAAAAAGTCGTCTGCTGCTAAGGTGTCATGAAACGAATATATCACTGTTTGCATGTCCTGATCAAGTCTATTTCCTTACACTGTCTGACATGGCTTTAATGCTTTTTATTAGAATAATGAGTTGTATGCCTACACCACTTTCCCACATACAGCAAGTCGTCTGCTGCAGAGGCATCAGAAACCATCTATATGAGGGAAAGGGATACAAACACAAACTCATAGAGAGTTTGCTATGTAAAGGTCATTTTATGGCTGGACAAACTGACCTGTATTGGTCATTTAATGTAAGCTTGGAGATACTGGATTGTCAACCCTGAACCCTATATAAACTTATTGTCACCAGTCTGCATGGAAACCCTTTCACACTTGCAAATAAATTTTGACACATCTCCAGCAGAAGACAATTGAAAACATGGTGGCAAAAGGAGAAAAAGCAATTTCTTCATTTGCCACAATGATTTCAACTCAAGAGACTGAATAATTTGGGATCGCCAACTGAACGGAATATTGGCCCTTTACCACATATAGACGCTTTCTGGCGCTTCTGCAGGACAAAATGCTCTTTTCAATATTAAAAATTTTGTTCTATTAATTATAGAAATATTCCCTTTTTAGCTCGACTTTTGAAAAAAACAAGAGCTATTGTCATGACCCTGGAGTCGGCGGCGGTGGCGGCGGCGGCGTGGTCGTCCAGTTAAGGTTTTTGGTTTAGCTCAGCTTTTTTTTTTTCTGTTTTCTATTAGTCGAGCTTCTCTTGTTTGTTGAGATGATTTAAATCTCGTCTGCTACAGAATTGTTGTAAGGGGGAAAGGTATATAGAGAAAGGGTTTGACTAAGTTATAGTGACTAATAGATAGGACTGACCACTGGATCATAGTGGGGGTTATACAATGTGGATATAGGTGTAAATTAATTAACCTGTTCATTTCTGTGGTTTATGATCTTTTGTTTAGGTTTGTAGAGAGAAAGGAACAAAATTCAATTCAGTCAGAACAAGTTCTTTTGGAAATTCAGATAGTTTGTGTTACCTTTTGGGTGTTTTCCCCTCCTACCGGTATTAAGTGCTGGGTTGATTTCATTTTGTTTGTTCGATAATTGTGCTTTTCAAAAATAGACTAGTTTTGCGTTTAAGAACATTCAAGTTTTTTCCACGTAGTGAACATTCTGTTGTTTTCACATGTTTTCTCGCTGAAGTGAAGTTTTTTTTTTTTGGTCTCTTCAATTTTGCATTATAGGTATTATTATGGAGAATCTCTATATAATGAAAGAGCGTTAACCCTTTCCCTCATACAGCAATTCTGCAGCAGACGACTTTGAACATATTTTGTCAAAACATAGAAAATCTCTATAATTGAATGGATAACCTATGACTAAAAGTGGAAAAACATTGTGTCGAAAGGAGAAATTGCTCGTTTTGAGCAATTTCTCCTTTTGTCACTATGTTTTCAAAAAGCTGTCTGCTGTAGAGGCGTCAGAAAGCGTCTATATAAGGGAAAGGGTTAATGGAATAGAGTTGAAACCATTGTGACAAAAGGATAAATTGCTCATTACGAGTAATATCCCGGCTCTTGCAACAATAATTAAATAAGTTGTCACAGGCAGATGCTTTATAACCCTTTCCCTCATACGACAATTCTGCAGCAGACGACTTTGGACGTATTTTGTCAAAACATAGAAAATCTCCATAATTGAATGGATAACCTATGACTAAAAAGTGGAAAACATTGTGGCAAAAGGAGAAATTGCACGTTTTGTGCAATTTCTTCTTTTGTCACTATGTTTTTAAAAAGCCGATTGCTGCAGAGGCGTCAGAAAGCGTCTATATGAGGGAAAGGGTTAAAATGTGTCTATATGTGGGTAAGGTTTAATCATGCCAGCCAAGTCAGGTAACTTCTGGTAACTTATCCCAAGACACTTAAAATCTTTTTTTTTGTAAAAGCAGAAATTTGTCAGCTGCTTGAAGAACGTTCATTTCTCCTTTTGTCAAAATGTTATCAAAAGTTGTTTGCAATGGGAAAGCGTTAACTAAAGTATCTTAGCCATGTTAAATCAGCTAACATTATGCAGATCTTGATGAGACTGCATAATGTACATCATTAATATTCAGCTGTGTATAACAGTTAATGATTTAATGCATTACCTATTACCAGCGCTGAGGTCCTGAAACTTTTAACAACTGAATGAAATTAACTTTATGCTCTAAATATGACTTCTTAGAACGAATTTGCCCAATAGGATACTTGAGCAGACATTTTTAGCACAGAGTACATTTTTAAGTTTTTAATGACATGACCTTGCATTATGCTCTAAATATGGCTTCTGAGAACAAATTTGCCTTCTGACCAATCAGATACTTGCGCAGACATTTTAAGCACAGGGCACATTTTTAAGCTCTAAATGACATGATCTTGCATTACAATGCTCTAAATATGACTTCTGAGAATGACTTTGCTTTTGACAAATCAGATACTTGAGCAGACATTCTGAGCACTGTGAGAGTAAACTTTTGGAATGTAGTATGATATTTTTAACTGTAACAATTTAAAGAATGGTTTTATATTCATAAGTATGAAACATTGTTGGAAAAAGAGAAATTGCTTATTATGTGCGATTTCACATTCTTCCTTGATTATTTCTGAAAGGTGTTGCTTAACCCTTTCCCTCATATAGACACTTTCTGACGCCTCTGCAGCAGACAGCTTTTTGAAAACATAGTGACAAAAGAAGAAATTGCTCAAAACGAGCAATTTCTTCTTAATGCCACAATGTCTTCCACTTTTAGTCATAGGTTATCCATTCAATTAAAGAGATTTTCCATTTTTTGACAAAATATGTTCAAAGTCATCTGCTGCAGAATAGTTGTATGAGTGAAAGGGTTAACTGCAGTGGCAATTCATAATTTGTCTGCTCCAGGCAAAAGGGTTGATGCAAGTAAAGGGGTTAATAAATGCAAGATAGTGCAGCAATCTTGAACTATGACAAATCAAACATGGTTTAGAAAATGTTAAGATAAAAGTGGCAGCTAGGGTATGTCAGCTATGGCTGTAAACAATTTACTGCATAACAATTACCTATGAAATGTATCAACTTCTATTGCTACACCCATATTACTATTGAAAGTAAGTTCATATGCAAAATTGTCTGTTTGAAGTTAATTTTTTCCTACTTGAAATATAAAAAGAATTGCCCTTATGTTTGTTGTATGTCAAAAAACCTAAAAAAGTAGACAATAATGAGCAAATTCTCCTTTTGCACTTTCATTTATAGAGATCTTCCATAGTTTTGCCTAGTAATTGTCAAAGTCGTCTGCTGCAGATTTGCTGTAGATGGGGAAAGGATAATGGTAGATTTAGACTTCCAATTTGATAGGAATGGAATGAAAAATAGATCTGTGAATTATTAGTTTTTGTTGTCTGTCCCTTTTCAAGAAAGAAGAATACTTAAGAATAAGATGTCCGTTCAATGGACGTTTTAAGAAAACATGGAAGCAAAAACAATAATTTCTCCTTTTCCTATGACTTGACTATATAATGCTCTAAACGGATAATTGTATGCTTTGGTCAACTCTGAAAGGCTGAAGGCTATGATAAGATTCAAACGCAATCTGAATCATGATACATGCAGTTTTGTGACAATTTTTTAACCATTTCCAACTTGCAGATGCATGTTTGACGCATCATGCAGCTCCCAACAATTTTGTTCATGATTTTTCATGAATATTTTTGCCTATGACTTGTGTTTCCATATTGTGTGCTGCAGATTTGCTGTATGTGTGAATGGGTTGAAGGCTATTTAAGGCCTTTTTAGCTCACCTGAGCTATTGTGATCAATTTTGTCTTCCGTCCGTCCGTGGTCTGTCATGCGTTCTCAACAATTGACTTGTTAACACTCTACAGGCTACATTTTGCATCCGATCTTCATGAAAGTTTATCAGAACATCCATCTCCATCAACTTTTGGACCTGTTGGAAACTCGGCCATATGAGGTCAAAAACTAGTTCACTATTTCAAATTGAAGGAAAATCTTGTTAACAGCCTGGACTAACTCACAAGGCCCTGTTGTTTGAATTTAGACAGACTTACTTCAGACTGACCAGGAGGTAATATGGGATAAAGGTTTACCCCTGAAAGACTTCTATCTAGATCTGTTTAGTCCACCAGTGCTTTAATTGAAAATGTTAAGTCAAGACTGACAAAATCACTGATAACACAGGGCTGATTGACAGCTAATAAAGTAGATAGCCAGAGTCATTGTGGCAGGCAAACTAGAATGCTATACTCAGCAGATTTGTTGAACAAGGGAACCAAGTTGTTCAGGAGAGCCGGTGCATCCACACAGTCTAACTAGACCATTTGCTGTTGTTTTAAGTACAATGATATAATATAGGCAAAGATGAAGTTGCTGATTAAAATCTGAAAGCATCACGCCAAAATGTATTTTAATACGTAGAAGTATATACAATGTTCTGTAGGGACCATTTAAGAATGGTAACGGGAGCTATTGTTGTTGATAATAACCCTTTTCCACATACAACAAATCTGCAGCAGACAATTTAACTTTGGAAATATCTTGAAAAACATGGGACATCTTTATAAAGGAATGTGAAATGATTGGACAGAATTGAAAATATTGTGTCAAAAGAACAAATTGATCATCATGAGCAGTTTCTCCTTTTGCCACAGTTTTCCAATGTTGTCTGCATGTGGGAAAGGGTTAAACATGGTTAGAAGGTCACAAACATGATGATTCAAAAACACTGGGGTCAAAAAACTACAAGCTATCCAGAGATTAGCTCGGAGTTTATTCCATCATTTGAAGTTGTTCACACGTATTCGGTTGTTAACACATGCCACTCTGGTTATTTATTGCCCGATAACAGTTAACAAGTGTTAACTTCGTGATTAATTACATGTTTTATATGTTAACATATAATTTATGATACATTTTGATACAGTTTTGGTATTGCAAACATAATGTGTACAGAAATTGGTGTTTTTTCACACCTTCATGACGTTTATCTTTCAAATATATAACATGTTTTTGAAAAATTACCATGTTTATTAATAATAAAAAACCCAGAAAATTCCCTTTCCCACAAACAACAAATCAGCAGATGCCTTTAAAAACATAGTGACAAAAACATGAAAAATCTCCATAACAGATAGCTTTATTGTTAAATAAAGTTGAAACATTGTGGCCAAAGGAGAAATTGCTTATCACGAGCAATTTCCCCTTTTACCATAGTGTTTTCAAAAGTCGTCTGCTGCTATTGCGTCAAAATGCGTCCGCAGGTAGGAAAGGGTTAATAAAAAAGGATATTAATATTATTTTGAAACAGCATCAGTCATACCCAAGACCTGAATCTACTTTTTACCTGGTTTGATTTCTTTTATAGTTATCTGTTTTAATCCTTTCCCACATACAGTTAACTTGCAGCAGACAATTTTGAAATGATCTAAGGAAAAATGAGGGAAGTGAAGTCATAGAGTTCAATACATTGTTGTAAAAGGAGAAATTGCTCATTATCAGCAAATGGTTATTAAAACTTGCTTGCTGTGGATGTATGCACCAAAATGTGTCGGCAAGTGGGACAGGAATAATAGCACAATAGGAAAAAAACCAATTCTAAAAACCTGAAGCATGCATATATTATAGAGCCGAAATTTCTCCTTTTTCTCAAAATGTTTTTCAAAATAGCAGTCAATGGGCATGTATATCAGAGAATGGGTTAATGATGTATCATCTCATACAGTAGCAAATATCTATCAATGTACCTGTCAAATAGGACTGATAAGCCTTTGTTAGACTGTCAGTAAACCTGGAAAAGGAGATATGCCTCTCTTCAATTCCCTTGTACTGGTAGTTTTATGAATTCTTGCAATACCAGTGAAGTTTATTGGCATTAATTGGAATTACTACATGTCCTGTTAATTTTGCCAAAATACAACAAAAAAGTGACAATTCTGGCAATTGTTCATTATGAAAAATCACAATTTCTAGTTGGCTTGCCAGAACGATTTACCTCTGCAGTTACACCTTTCCAATCTCAATTAACTCTGCAGCAGAAATGTCTGAAATTATTATACCTCCTTCGAAGAAGAGGGGGGTATATAGGAGTCACTGTGTCGGTCGGTCGGAAGCCATATTTTAGCCAAAGTTTAACATGAAACTTCTATACCAAGAGGAGATGTGCATATCCTAAAGGGGTTACAATTGCATGTAATTTACAGAGTAATGGCCCTTTTACTTATTAAGTTATGGTGTAGGTCAAGGTGCTGTTTAGGGGGTATTTATCATCTTCAGTGATAGCTCTAGTTTGAGCAAAATATGTAAATCTCTGTAAATAAAAGTATACTTATTGAAAAAAATTATGGCAAATGGAGAGCATTTCTTGTTTTGAGCAATTTCTCCTGTTGCCAAAACGATTTCAAATTCGTCTGCTTCACATTTGTCAAATTGTTTCTGCAAGATGGAAAGGGTTAAATTGTTATCAAGTTCTCCTTTTGTCACTCTGCTTTTAAATTTTATCTGCTGAAGATGCATCAGAATATGTCTGCAAGTGGGAAAGGCTTCACTGGCTTCAACAGGGTGTGGGCAATATTCACTAAACTTCTCCACTCTCTTACTGGAACATAGTCCTCATCAACTTGTCAACAAACTATTGGTACAAATATGTGTGAAATGATTCAGTTGTAACCACAGAATTTAGATTAGAACTCAAAACTGATGGGCCTATTTTACGCATTACTACTCGAAACAATTGATGTTTCAATGGGTCACAGAAATACCCAAGGTAGCTAAATAAATTAATTCCCAATAGGTCCTGCTGAGTTTCAATTGCCTCAGTTTCACTATGAAATAAACAAACAAAAAAGCCACAAAGACCTTCAACAGTCCCTCACAGATTGTCGTATCAAAAGATGTCTTGAGAATCGTCATTTTGAACAAATTGATGACAAAACATCACAGTAAATGTTGTTCCTGGTTAATAAGCATGTACGGAAATTGGTTGTTCCAACAGTATATGAGTTGCGTTTTGTCTGTTTTCCTAAACTGTTGACAAACAATCTTTTTCGCCATATGAAGCCAAGACACATGATTTTTATATCAAAAATACATTACCAGTCATTTAATACCTGATATATCATCTCTATACACCTTAATTATCCAAAAAAAACGCCCACGCTAGCATATCCCTCACGTATCCGTGACATACACGGCCGCCCGGAAGTACGGGCGCGCACGTGAGCGGGTAGTCACTTTTCATTTTTGGATTCACCGGAGTAGTCGATAAGAAAAATTTATATTATTATTTCTTTTTCCAATTAACTCTTTTGTTTTATAAGGCCCTGCCTTATAATTATTTAATTGTCCAAAGATATTTTGTCTACATTAACGTCACAGCCGTAAATTATTTACTTTATTGCTGTATTTATTGTTTTGTAGCAGACGATACGCTGAGAAGCACGTGGTTTACCCCACCCGCTAATTTCAGTTACCGTCTTCGGGTGCGGAAGTTTTGCTGTTTTCAATACTTTTTCCCTACCCTGTTAGCGATAGTACATTAACTATTGCTGTATGAATTGTTGACTGTCCTATTCAATATTTGTGAAAAAAATTTGAAACAAATTTATTTTCAATTTACGTGTCCAAACTGCCGGTGTCACCGTAGTGTGGATATATTAAAACGGATTAAAAACGGATTATATACGGATTATTTCCTGTTTGGTGAGTATTTTTGAATTATGTCAATGTCAATTACTGGTGAAGGGATGCGGAGCCCATGTGGTCATGCTGTGCACCTATGGGATTCGCATCCGACCTGCGTTGTGTGCACCAAATGCACACAGGCTTCACCTTGCGAGTACTGCTCAACATGGCCTATTTCCATCTGGAAAAAGGTCGTGCGGAGTAAGACTCGTAAAAGCAGGAAGATAAAGAAGACCCCTAAGAGGGTGCCTTTATCTTCATCGAGTGAGGCAGAGTTCGAGGGGTTCTCCCAACCGGACTCTGCAACGGTGTTGAGCGAGTCGAAGGGCGATGCTGAGCCTTCTTCTCCGCTCAACACAGCCGTTTTTCCGCGCGCTGAGGAAATTCGGATGGTAGCTTTGGGTGAGAGTTGCTCCGTCGGGAAACTTCAGAAACCGTACGGAAACAGCGGGGAAAATGCTCAGCTGGATCATTTAACCGCTGAACCTCACCATCTGTCGCCTGGTGTCAGGGCTGGGCCTTCGAAAGAAGGAGTGCCTATGGTAGCTTTCCGGGATAACCGCATGAGTTGTACCAAGTCGACACCATACTCTGAGCTACAGCGGTCTTCGGACGGCTGCAGAGTACCGGTTACTTACGTTGGTGGACGTAGTATTCCGGAGACTTTGTATAGTGCAGCTTCACTCCTGCCTATGCATAGTCAACCTGGGTTTTGTTGGGCTGAGCAACAAAACCCAAATACCGAGGCACGTCAGGTCACCGGGCAACCGGAGAGGAGTCATTTGATAATGACGCGACCTGTCACCAGTCAGTCCGGGTTGGACTGGACTGGGCCAGTCAGTCACGTTGCCATGACTAGACCAGGTAGTCGCTCACGTATCTGTGATGCGACAGGGCAAAGGTCCGATTGCAAGGACCCAGCCAGGCAAAAGGTTGATCGTTTAGCACCGATTCATCCTGGCAGTCAGACTATCTTAATTGATTCGACGACTGACAAAAATCGCGCGCATGGAGACATGCCGCATCAGGTCAGTAGCCCATTTCGTTATGGTGCTACGGGCCAATCGGTCACGCCTGTGAATACGACACAAACACCAGTGTCTTATGTAAACACAGGCCAACCGAGTAGTAGGGCATTTTTCAATGCCTCGTCTACACTGCCAGACGACTATGTAAACATGGCGCGTCCAGGCACGGGTTCTGTGGTGATAGACCGAATTGATTCAAATTATCGATCGATCTCTGCTCCACTACAGAATCAGAATAATTTTAACCCTGGTATTGCACCGGGTTCGATTATTCCGCTGTCTTCCATCGGGTATGGGGGTTACGAAAAATCTTTTTCTTCCCCTGGGGGGACAGTGTATGTCGCTAGAGAATACGCTGCCCCTCAATACCAGCCACCGGTCCATACTATGGAACCGTTAGGTGTTAGACAGGCCTACCGGGATCAGCATTACCCATCTCATGGGGATTCACTGCTCTCGGGGGGACACCTATTTGATAGGCAGTCCGGTTATAGGCAACCTCGGGATGGTAGCTTTGGGTGAGAGTTGCTCCGTCGGGAAACGTCAGACACCGTACGGAAACAGCGGGGAAAATGTTCAGCTGGAACGTTCAACCGCTGAACCTCACCATCTGTCGCCTGGTGTCGTGGCTGAGCCTTCGAAAGAAGGAGATGCCTTTGGTAGCTTTCCGGGAAACCGCAGGAATTGTACCAATCCGACACCATACTCCGAGCTACAGCGGTCTTCGGACAGCTGCAGAGTACCGGTTACCTACGTCGGCGGACGTAGTTCTCCGGAGACTTGGTATAGTGCAGCTTCACTCCTGCCTATGCATAGTCAACCGGGTTTTGTTTGGGCTGCACAACAAAACCCAAATGCCGAGGCACGTCAGGTCACCGGGCAACCGGAGAGGAGTCATTTGTCAATGACTCGACCTGTCACCAGTCAGTCCTTTTTGGACACGACCGGGCCAGTCAGTCACGTTGCCATGACTAGACCAGGTAGTCGCTCACTTAGCCGTGATGCGACAGGGCAAAGGTCTTATTGCAAGGACCCAGCCAGGCAAAAGGTTGATCATTAGCAACGATTCATCCTGGCAGTCAGACTTTCTTAAATGATTCGACGACTGGCCAAACTCGCGCGCATGTAGCCATGCCGCATCAGGTCAGTAGCCCATTTCATTATGGTGCTACGAGCCAATCGGTCACGCTTGTGAACACGACACAAACACCAGTGTCTTGTGTAAACTCAGTGCAACCGAGTAGTCAGGCATTTTTCAATGCCTCGTCTACACTGCCGGCCGGCTATGTAAACATGGCGCGTCCAGGCACGGGTTCTGTAGTGATAGACAGTATTGATTCAAATTACCAGTCGATCTCTGCTCCACTACAGAATCAGAATAATTATAACCCAGGTATCGCACCGGGTTCTATTATTCCTCTGTCTTCCATCGGGTAGGGGGGTTACGGAAAATCTTTTTCCTCCCCTGGGGGGACAGTGTATGTCGCTAGAGAATACGCTGCTCCTCAATACCAACCACCGGTCCATACTATGCAACCGTTAGGTGTTAGACAGGGTTCAACGGCCTACCGGGATCAGCATTACCCATCTCATGGGGATTCACTGCTCTCGGGGGGACACCTATTTGATAGGCAGTCCGGTTATAGGCAACCTCTGGATCAGAATACATTGCGTCATTCAGTGAAAGAGAGGTCGAAACCGTCCAATACGGTCAGTTCGGCCCCGGCAGAAGTTTTTGCATGGCCGTCCTCTGCTGCGGAGAGGGGGCCTGCTTCGCAAAATCTTCGGCAGAACATGGATTTTCTGATTTATCCCTGTCTGAGTCAGACATAGATCTACCGGTTGGAATACCGAGTAGACAACCTCAGAAGAGTACCTACAACCCTACATCTTCGTCTGACGATAATGAGGGAAATAGGTCAACTTCCGATGAGGAGCCAGCTGTAGAGCGTTGGTCTCTTCAGCAGGCTATTGACGAAGTATTTCGGGTGGTGCCGAATACTTCATGCCCTAAGGTTGACGCTCCCCACGTCGCAAAACCTTTCGAGCCGAGAGGAACTTAATGTACAAGCTTTTCGCCAGTGCACTTGCTTCCTCAAACTAACAACTGGGGCAGGTTGTTAGACCAATTGCAGTCGACCAGGTCTCTAGAGGCTATACCTCCAGGCTGGTCGGTCCCAGGACCCATTTCTAGGAAATGGGTCAACTCTAAGGCGTATTCTACGTCTAAGGAGTTCTTCCCGGTCAAAGTGCCAGCTTTAGACGGGGATGCAGCTACACTGGGGTTTACTGCACCCGCTTCTGTCCAGGTCTCTTTTAAGATACTAGAGAAGTGGGAGACCAGAGCAAGACTGGGTGTATTGGTGTCATCTCATGACAACCATTTCGCAGTCGCTCTGTCTTTGTTGTTGAAAGAGGAGAATATCTCTAGCCTAGGGGCTAACAGAATTCTCGAAGCTTTCGACACAGGCAACAGGCATCTCATGGCACTGAATCTTCAGACCATCACAGAGATACTGTCCATGAGGAGGGACGCAGTTATAGTTGCTCCTAACTCATTGCTACGTGCTAGCAAGGACAGCCTGAAAGCCGCACCATTGGAGTCGAAACAACTCTTTGATGGAAGGATTGCTGCGGTGACAGCTTCTGATGCTTCAGAACAGTCGACGCCTTTCGGCGAACGCAGCTAAGGCTTTTGCGCAGGGCCAGAAACGTTCAACGTATTCTGCGAATGTGGGTAGTTCTAAGAAACCCAACCCAGCAAAGAAGCCAAAACGGTATGTGAAGGCGTTTCAGCCTAAACAAACCCCTTCCACGGGTCAGAAATCGGCTAAACCGAAGCGCCCCTATCAGGGTACTAACATCGGCAGCCTGCTAGAGTTAACACGAATCCGAAGCCGCAGCCCTAGGGATTCGCTCCTCTCTATGACAATCCCAAGGTCGGAGATTACAGTCGGGGGCCGCCTGTCATTTATCACGGAGGAGTGGGAAAGTGTCACATAGGATCGTTGGATTTAGTCTGTGATACAGGAAGGGTATCTGATTCCCTTCATTTCCCCCCCTCCGCTGACAGGCGTGCCGATCGACATTTCGTCTCGTCATCCGGCCATGTCAGAGGTGATTTCATCGCTTCTGAAAAAGAATGCCATAGAGAGCGTTCTCAACCCCAAATTTCGGGGTTTCTACAGCCGTCTTTTTCTTGTTCCGAAGAAAGACGGCAAGTGGAGACCGGTTATAGATTTATCTGCGCTAAATCTATTGATTCCGGTCGATAAATTCAAAATGGAGTCGACCCGCTCCATCCGAGTTGCAATTCGGAAAGGCGACTGGGCGGTCTCTCTAGACCTAACACACGCCTTTTTATCACATCCCGATCGCTTCCTCCTCGGGGAAATACCTTCGGTTTGTGATAGAGGGAGAAGTGCTCCAATTTCAGGGCTCTTCCCTTCGGCCTCAAGTCCGCCCCTCGAGTGCTTACGAAGATATCAGGGCATGGGAGCATTTCTTCGTATGAAAGGACCCCAACTTCTTCAATACTTCGACGATTGGCTTCCCCACAGGACGGATCGTGTACTTCTTTTTCACGATCTATCCCTAGCCTGGCGGACCATTCCGCGGTTGGGTTTAATACCCAACACGCAGAAGTCGGAATTAATTCCGTCAAAGAGGTTCACGTTCGTGGGTATGACGTTTTACACCGACTTAGCGGTAATTCGAGTACCTTCGGACAGAGTCTATTCACTAATACAGAATAGACAACTATATTCCACTCATTCGGCAGTGAACGTTCAGAATTCGCAAAGGAATAATAATAATTACTCCCCGAGTTCATAATGAGGCTGAGAACCATTTCGTCAACTTCCGGTTTCACTTCTGGAAGGAATTTCTGGAAGGGAAGATGATGACAGAACACTTCTCTGGCCCAGAGACCGTGGTTATACGTCCTTCTGGCCTGCCTATCGGCATAACCGTTACATCTTCCTTAGATATAGACAGTTCTTACCGATTGATGTTAATAAGGTAGGTCAATCTCTCTGAACGTTTGTCGACGGCTACCGCTTCTTTAGTTTTACTGAGAATTATAAATTCGTATTGCTTGGCGAACACTAACAGGGAAGTGAGTTCTTTGCTTTCAGTAGAAATGAATTACATTAAGTTTCAAAGACTGATGGTTAGAATTAGAAAAAACCCATTTGTAGGAGTTAACTCCAAAATAGGATTTGTCTTGCGTCCTTTGGTCGCTTACAAGAGCTCCATACGAACTCTTGAATCGACGTCTTTAAAGTTTTTTACTTATAAAACCGTCTTTTTATTAGCTTTAACTACAGATCGTCTCTGTAGAAACCGGGCAGATCAGATTCAATGAATCTGATGGCTCCTTACTCTACTGTGTCAACAAGGGTTCCCGTCTAAGAACCAGTTGCAGTCGGTCCTGCCTGGGTCCCCTTGTGGCTTCACAGCGAGTGGTTTGCTAATTCACATAATCCAACACATAAATAAAGTGAATACCGATTGAACCTGTATTCAATCCCCTCTTTCCCTTTATACATCCGTTGGAATCAAGTATGTTTGTTCTTAAAAAAATATGGAATAATATACTACAACGTACCTGGAACGACAGTAAGTATTGGTCGAACCTCCCGTCCTATGCTACGAAGTCATCAGGTATTAAATGACTGGTAATGTATTTTTGATATAAAAATGAAGTTTTTTAAAGTAAAACATATTTTTATTAGAAAATACTTACCAGTCATTTATAGAGTCCCACCTCCCAACCCCGCGTCGGCACCAATACTTAACGGTGAATGAAAAGTGACTACCCGCTCACGTGCGCGCCCGTACTTCCGGGCGGCCGTGTATGTCACGGATACGTGAGGGATATGCTAGCGTGGGCGTTTTTTTTGGATAATTAAGGTGTATAGAGATGATATATCAGGTATTAAATGACTGGTAAGTATTTTCTAATAAAAATATGTTTTACTTTAAAAAACTTCATTTTCATCCTCTATGAAAAGTCACAAATGTGCTCACATAATTTTAAAATACCTAATGAAAACTGAAATCCAACTGTAGGAATAATGTATCAATCCCGCAAGGGCGCAGTGTGGCCTAAATACTGTTACCACTATGCTTTAACCCTTTCCCTCATACGACAATTCTGCAGCAGACGACTTTGAACCTATTTTATCAAAACATAGTAAATCATTCAATTATAGAGATTTACTATGACGAAAAGTGGAAAACATTGTGTCAAAAGGAGAAATTGCTTGTTTTGAGCAATTTCTTCTTTTGTCACTATGTTTTCAAAAAGTCGTCTGCTACAGAGGCATCAGAAAGCGTCTATATGAAGGAAAGGGTTAAAAACAGAGATAGAGAGATATAGTAAAGGATAAAAGGAATGTATGAAAGCTGTTGAAATGATACATTTGCTTGATCAGGATTTGAAAGGCTGTTGAACTTGACCTTTGATATTATCAGAATATCTATCTATATTACCTGGTACTAGATAATTATCTGATAAGAAGGACCTTACAAATAAATATGCATATGTGTTTCAGGAATAATGTTCTTGTAAAATGTCTGCATCTGCCTTTGTAGGATCCCACTTTCTCACAGTAAGTAGACAAAAATCAGTCTGCACTACATATCTTTGTAGTTTAATCTTGATTCATACTACTTGCATCTGTTTTAGTAAGATAAAAGCATGGACATTTTTTATTATTCATGGGTTAGCCCTTTCCGACATACATCAAGTCTGCAGCAGAAGACATCCTCGTAAAAATTCGGGTTATCTCTATTATTAGAATTATAACTATGGAATAGAGTTGAAAGCATTGTGGCAAAAGACGAAATTACTCATTAAGAGCAGTTTCTACTTTTGCCACAGTGATTTCAAAAGTCGTCTGCTGCAGATGCGTCAAAATGTGTTACAAGTGGAAAGGGAATGGTCAACTTGTGACAGAGACCCTAGTGATATATGGTCCATGCATTTAATAGCCTCCAACAAAGTATCCGCCAGCTACACAGTATCTTTGTAATATGCAGACCTAATTAATTAACTGCAAACCTGTTGAATCATGAGCTGTTAACCCTTTCCCTCATACAACAATTCTGAAGCAGACGACTTTGAACTTAATTTGTCAAAACGTAGAAAATCTCCATAGTTGAATGGATAACCTATTACAAAAAGTGGAAAACATTGTGGCAAAAGGAGAAATTGCACGTTTTGTGCAATTTCTTCTTTTGTCACTATGTTTTCAAAAAGCTGTCTGCTGCAGAGGCGTCAGAAAGCGTCAATATGAGGGAAAGGGTTAAAAGGTATGCATACATCATAACTCACACTAGTCTGTGCAATGCTGTTGCAGGTCATCGAGTAAGCAGGTAGCTCTATACATTGACAGTTAATCCAGATGTATTGAGAGTGATACCCCTACTGGAGCTTTCTACATCGACAGTTAATCTGGATGTATGTAGTTTGATACCCCTTCTGGAGCTTTCTACATCAACAGCTTATCCTAATGTATTGAGTATGATTACCCTACTGGACTATTCTACATTGACAGTTTATGCCAATGTATTGAGTTTGATACCCCTACTGGAGCTTTCTTCATCAACAGTTAATTCTGATGTATTGAGTTTGATTACCCTACTGAAGCTTTCTACATTGACAGTTCATCCGGATGTATTGAAATTGATACCCTTACTGGAGGTTTCTACAGCAATAGTTAATCCGGATGTATAATAGTTTGATACCCCTACCGGGGCTTTCTACATCAACAGCTTATCCTGATGTATTGAGTTTGATGCCCATACTGGAGCTTTCTACATCAACAGCTTATCCTGATGTATTGAGTTTGATACCCCTACGGGAGCTTTCTACATCAACAGCTTATCCTGATGTATTGAGTTTGATACCCATACTGGAGCTTTCTACATGGACAGTTCATCTGGATGTATAATAGTTTAATACCCCTACCGGAGCTTTCTATATCAACAGCTTATCCTGATGTATTGAGTTTGATACCCATACTGGAGCTTTCTACATCAACAGCTTATCCTGATGTATTGAGTTTGATACCCCTACTGGAGCTTTCTATATCAACAGCTTATCCTGATGTATTGAGTTTGATACCCATACTGGAGCTTTCTACATCAACAGCTTATCCTGATGTATTGAGTTTGATACCCCTACGGGAGCTTTCTACATCAACAGCTTATCCTGATGTATTGAGTTTGATACCCATACTGGAGCTTTCTACATGGACAGTTCATCTGGATGTATAATAGTTTAATACCCCTACCGGAGCTTTCTACATCAACAGCTTATCCTGATGTATTGAGTTTGATACCCCTACTGGAGCTTTCTATATCAACAGCTTATCCTGATGTATTGAGTTTGATACCCATACTGGAGCTTTCTACATCAACAGCTTATCCTGATGTATTGAGTTTGATACCCCTACTGGAGCTTTCTACATCAACAGCTAATCCTGATGTATTGAGTTTGATACCCATACTGGAGCTTTCTACATCAACAGCTTATCCTGATGTATTGAGTTTGATACCCCTACTGGAGCTTTCTATATCAACAGCTTATCCTGATGTATTGAGTTTGATACCCATACTGGAGCTTTCTACATCAACAGCTAATCCTGATGTATTGAGTTTGATACCCATACTGGAGCTTTCTACATGGACAGTTCATCTGGATGTATAATAGTTTAATACCCCTACTGGAGCTTTCTACATCAACAGCTTATCCTGATGTATAATAGTTTGATACCCCTACCGGAGCTTTCTACATCAACAGCTTATCCTGATGTATTGAGTTTGATACCCATACTGGAGCTTTCTACATCAACAGCTTATCCTGATGTATTGAGTTTGATACCCCTACTGGAGCTTTCTATATCAACAGCTTATCCTGATGTATTGAGTTTGATACCCATACTGGAGCTTTCTACATGGACAGTTCATCTGGATGTATAATAGTTTAATACCCCTACTGGAGCTTTCTACATCAACAGCTTATCCTGATGTATTGAGTTTGATACCCCTACGGGAGCTTTCTACATCAACAGCTTATCCTGATGTATTGAGTTTGATACCCATACTGGAGCTTTCTACATCAACAGCTTATCCTGATGTATTGAGTTTGATACCCCTACTGGAGCTTTCTATATCAACAGCTTATCCTGATGTATTGAGTTTGATACCCATACTGGAGCTTTCTACATGGACAGTTCATCTGGATGTATAATAGTTTAATACCCCTACTGGAGCTTTCTATATCAACAGCTTATCCTGATGTATTGAGTTTGATACCCCTACTGGAGCTTTCTATATCAACAGCTTATCCTGATGTATTGAGTTTGATACCCATACTGGAGCTTTCTACATCAACAGCTTATCCCGATGTATTGAGTTTGATACCCTTACTGGAGGTTTCTACAGCAATAGTTAATCTGGATGTATAATAGTTTGATACCCCTACTGGAGCTTTCTACATCAACAGCTTATCCTGATGTATTGAGTTTGATACCCATACTGGAGCTTTCTACATCAACAGCTTATCCTGATGTATAATAGTTTGATACCCCTACCGGAGCTTTCTACATCAACAGCTTATCCCGATGTATTGAGTTTGATACCCTTACTGGAGGTTTCTACAGCAATAGTTAATCTGGATGTATAATAGTTTGATACCCCTACTGGAGCTTTCTATATCAACAGCTTATCCTGATGTATTGAGTTTGATACCCCTACTGGAGCTTTCTACATCAACAGCTTATCCTGATGTATTGAGTTTGATACCCATACTGGAGCTTTCTACATCAACAGCTTATCCTGATGTATTGAGTTTGATACCCCTACTGGAGCTTTCTATATCAACAGCTTATCCTGATGTATTGAGTTTGATACCCATACTGGAGCTTTCTACATCAACAGCTTATCCTGATGTATTGAGTTTGATACCCCTACCGGAGCTTTCTACATCAACAGCTTATCCTAATGTATTGAGTTTGATACCCATACTGGAGGTTTCTATATCAACAGCTTATCCTGATGTATTGAGTTTGATACCCCTACTGGAGCTTTCTATATCAACAGCTTATCCTGATGTATTGAGTTTGATACCCATACTGGAGCTTTCTACATCAACAGCTTATCCTGATGTATTGAGTTTGATACCCCTACTGGAGCTTTCTATATCAACAGCTTATCCTGATGTATTGAGTTTGATACCCATACTGGAGCTTTCTACATCAACAGCTTATCCTGATGTATTGAGTTTGATACCCCTACTGGAGCTTTCTATATCAACAGCTTATCCTGATGTATTGAGTTTGATACCCATACTGGAGCTTTCTACATGGACAGTTCATCTGTATGTATAATAGTTTAATACCCCTACTGGAGCTTTCTATATCAACAGCTTATCCTGATGTATTGAGTTTGATACCCCTACTGGAGCTTTCTATATCAACAGCTTATCCTGATGTATTGAGTTTGATACCCATACTGGAGCTTTCTACATGGACAGTTCATCTGGATGTATAATAGTTTAATACCCCTACTGGAGCTTTCTACATCAACAGCTTATCTTGATGTATTGAGTTTGATACCCCTACTGGAGCTTTCTATATCAACAGCTTATCCTGATGTATTGAGTTTGATACCCATACTGGAGCTTTCTACATCAACAGCTTATCCTGATGTATTGAGTTTGATACCCCTACTGGAGCTTTCTACATCAACAGCTTATCCTGATGTATTGAGTTTGATACCCATACTGGAGGTTTCTATATCAACAGCTTATCCTGATGTATTGAGTTTGATACCCCTACTGGAGCTTTCTACATCAACAGCTTATCCTGATGTATTGAGTTTGATACCCTTACTGGAGGTTTCTACAGCAATAGTTAATCTGGATGTATAATAGTTTGATACCCCTACTGGAGCTTTCTATATCAACAGCTTATCCTGATGTATTGAGTTTGATGCCCCTACTGGAGCTTTCTACATCAACAGCTTATCCTGATGTATTGAGTTTGATACCCCTACGGGAGCTTTCTATATCAACAGCTTATCCTGATGTATTGAGTTTGATGCCCCTACTGGAGCTTTCTACATCAACAGCTTATCCTGATGTATTGAGTTTGATACCCCTACGGGAGCTTTCTATATCAACAGCTAATCCCAATGTATTGAGTTTGATACCCATACTGGAGCTTTCTACATCAACAGCTTATCCTGATGTATTGAGTTTGATACCCCTACTGGAGCTTTCTACATCAACAGCTTATCCTGATGTATTGAGTTTGATACCCCTACGGGAGCTTTCTACATCAACAGCTTATCCTGATGTATTGAGTTTGATACCCATACTGGAGCTTTCTATATCAACAGCTTATCCTGATGTATTGAGTTTGATACCCATACTGGAGCTTTCTATATCAACAGCTTATCCTGATGTATTGAGTTTGATACCCATACTGGAGCTTTCTACATCAACAGCTTATCCTGATGTATTGAGTTTGATACCCATACTGGAGCTTTCTACATCAACAGCTTATCCTGATGTATTGAGTTTGATACCCCTACGGGAGCTTTCTATATCAACAGCTTATCCTGATGTATTGAGTTTAATACCCCTACTGGAGCTTTCTACATCAACAGCTTATCCTGATGTATTGAGTTTAATACCCCTACTGGAGCTTTCTATATCAACAGCTTATCCTGATGTATTGAGTTTGATACCCCTACGGGAGCTTTCTATATCAACAGCTTATCCTGATGTATTGAGTTTGATACCCATACTGGAGCTTTCTACATCAACAGCTTATCCTGATGTATTGAGTTTGATACCCTTACTGGAGGTTTCTACAGCAATAGTTAATCTGGATGTATAATAGTTTGATACCCCTACAGGAGCTTTCTACATCAACAGCTTATCCCGATGTATTGAGTTTGATGCCCCTACTGGAGCTTTCTACATCAACAGCTTATCCCGATGTATTGAGTTTGATGCCCCTACTGGAACTTTATACATCAACAGTTTATACCAATGTACTGAGTTTGATACCCCTACAATTTTCCTTTTGCAACAACGTTTCCAACTCTATTTAATGGATATACCTTCATTTATTGAGTTTCAATAATATTTACTAAATGTTTTCAAAGTTGTCTGCTGCAGATTGGTTGTATTGGGAAAAGGATAAGATAGCACATCAGGTAAATAGATTAGGTATCGTTGATACCTCACTTGGTAAGAAACATGGTGTTTAGATGGCTAATATGAACTGCAGTCAGCCCAAGATAGAGACAATTATTTCTCCATCCATTTTGCATATATTTCTTTATAAAATGGTTACATTCAATGGTTACATTCAATAGTTACTCTCAATGGTTAATACATTTAATGGTTACATTCAATAGTTACTCTCAATGGTTACACACAATGGTTTCATCTCAATTCCAATGAACAGAGCTCTAGATAAGGGGTTCAGTGCATGTTTTAGATTTTTGTATTAACCTTTCCCTCATACGACAATTCTACAGCAGAAGACTTTGAACATATTTTGTCAAAAAATAGACTAAAAGCGGAAAACATTGTGGCAAAATGTCTGTATGAGGGAAAGGGGGGTACTCAAAAGAATCATCTCATTGAGAAGATTATTTTGAGTATCCACATCATAGGGTTTGGTTGGATAATAAGAGAGATATTGTGGGAAAAAGAGCTGTTTTTACAACTTCTTATTTGGACCTCTGTAATGAGGTTATAATTGAGCGCCCCTCTGCAATAACCAACCTTCAGATCTATGCAGTCTAATCTGGATCTGCACTGTTGGCTAACGAGTCAAAGATGCTTGCTAGAAGCCTGTGATATGCAATGTACATTTGGATCAGATAGCATGGATGTGCAAATAGATCTTTTTTTGACATTTGTCACATCTTCACTAAAGATGGTTTTCCTGGAACACAGCTTGTTTATACGTGTTACCTGGGTAACTCCTCCATAGTGAATGTTTTGTTTCCCTTGGCAGTCATAAGTAGATGGTTGTTTTTGTTCTGTTGGTTACTTTATACTCTGTTACTTCATTGTTGTTCTTTGTTGTGTGGAGCTGTGTGGCCTCGTTAATGGCAGATGGTGGTTTCGTTAGCAACATAAAAACAAGGAATTTAGTGCAAGTTTTATATCCATCTTGGATTAATTTTGCATTACTATGTTAAACTGCTAACTTTTGGATTTGGTTCAGTTCTTTGGTAATTTTAGACAATCTTGCTATTTGTAGTGAAATAATGTTTGTGTCAAAATTAAAGAGTTTTAAAAAGTTTTGTTAAATGCAAAAAGTGATGCCATTAGATTGATTATGACTTTCAAAAAGGTTCTTTGGTTGTGCAAGTCTTTTGGCTTTTGAAATTGAAATAATTTTTATTTTGATGCAGAAACATTGTGTGAATGGAGACATTTATTATTATTGAGAAATAATTTTGAGAAATTCAATTTAGGCTGTAAATGTGGATGGCTATGCAGATAGATAGATTAATTACTGAAAACTAAGACCTATGAAAAATGAATAATTTAAAGAAAATGCTGTTGAAGGACTGTCAACTAATAGTAGGTGGATCTAAAAGTGCAGCACAATAATTTAAATATGGAAATAAGGTTGGATAAAAAACACCTACAGACAACAGACAGACGATCCAGCTGTCCAAATTGTATTTCTGGAACTAATCCTCGTTTCTCTCTCGGTAAGTTTCATTTGTCTGTTTTGCTTGACATTTAACCATTCCCCACATTCTAGACAAATTCTGACGCCTTTGAAGCATTGGACTTTTGAAAATATTATGACAAAATGACATATCGAGCAATTTCACCTTTTGCCATTGGGTCAGGGAACAAACAATGTGTACATTGGCACATTCTTGTTTTCTTTGTGCTGGCTACTGCAGAAGCAATGGAATCGAAACCAAAACAAACAAAAAGAGGAATTACTCGATCATGGCCCCTTTTAGTAAAAGATGATAATATAGAAGTAGAAGACTTTTGAAATCATTGTTGCAAATGGAGAAATTGTACAATGTTCTCAAAACTTATAATAATCCTTTCATTTATAAAGATTATCCATTTTTTTACCTAGATGTGTTCAAAGTGGTCTGCTGCAGAACCTGATTTATTGTATGTTGGAAAGGGATACCAAGCAATTACTGTTTCCAATTATGATAATTTATGATTGACTAATCTATCTCATAATTAATTGTCAATTATATAGTAAACATGATGAAGTAAAAGACTCATTAGTATGATGTATCTGTATTGACTGACCAATTAGAGATATTTAAGGTCTCATTAACACTGAGCACAATGTCATGATCATGTTTAATGCTATCAAATAATCAAGACAAGAAGGTCAGTTGAACATATCTATGCAGATGGTAAAGACACAGCATAGCATGACACTGTGCACTTTCAATGTTTCACCACAATCTTTCAATCTGCTGTGTTTGAATGGTAAACATGTGGTATTTGAAACTTGGTGTCTCTGATTTGATCCTCGCATGTGGTGGTCATGGAATATTCCAAGAATTGAAAGGCAGTGTTTTTGTTTGTTTATAGCATTTTTTATTTCCAACAATACTTCAGTTATATATCACTGCAAGATAACACTTATTTACATCCCTTGTTGACTTAAACCAATAATGCTAGGAAATGTACGTTACCCAACAAAGGGTCGAGCCCCGGTAGCGACGTGGGCTGTCAATCCAGGGGTTGTGATATTGAATCCCGTCTCGGCCAACTTTCTTTCCGACGATTGACAAAATTCAATGCGACATGCGTCATTCGTCTTCCACCAATGGGCTAATTCTATGTGGAAAAGCAGCCAGTTGCTTGGGAAGATTGTTGTGTGGAGTACTGGTGTGAGAAAACCAGGAAATGCATGAGTAGGTGAACTCAGGCCGCCGTAATATATTTGTTATATTCGTAGAAATTGTTAAAAACGGCGTTAAACCCCAATTAATCAATCAACCTTACCCAAGGACATATGTAACAATAACAAACAAAAACACTGCCTTTCAATTCTTCAATTCTTCCTCCTTGGTACTCATGGTTGCGATGATAGCATTAACCCTTTCCCACATACAATAAATCTGCAGCAGACGACTTAAAACTTATCAAGTCCAAAATATAGAAAATCTCTATAAATGAAAGAATGGTTATTGAATAGAGTTGGAATCATTGTGGCAAATGGAGAAATTGCTCTTTATGAGCAATTTCTCCTTTTGCCACAATGATTTCAAAATCCGTCTACTGCAGAGGCTTCAGAAAGTGTCAATTTGTGGGAAAGGGTTATAATACTGATCTGCTGGTATCAGGATAAGTTGTACAGCAGTAGATATGAATGAAATACAGTTGAAAGTGGTGTGTAACACTATACAAACAAACTTCGCAGATCATAGACTCTTGTTAGTCTAGATTAAGCTAGCTGCTCTGAAAAGTTGAGAGTTACAATGCTCATAATTGCTATCTTACCTAATAAGTATGTGCATATATACTTGTATATAGTTAATGATAAAAGAGAGATTCACTGATGCAGACTTTTGATGCTCCTAAAGCAGATAATCTTTGGAAAAACATGTGAGCAAGGGAGAAATTACTCGAAACTGAAATATCAAGTGTAACTAAAGTCTTTCATATAAATTTTTGAAACCGTTTTCAAGAATCTTATTAAATGTAGAGAGAAAGAGGATAAGATGTTTTATAGGACTAAACAAAAAGAAAATACATTGAATTTCCTGTTACTTAACCCAAATTACTTAACACTGACAGCACTTGATACCAGTGCTGTTGCAGACAACTTTTGAAAACATTGCAAAAAAAGTTAAAATTGCTCAAAATGAGCAATTTCACCTTTTATTGCAATTTTTTTAACTCTTTATCAATATAATTCATTCCGTTTTCTAGATTAGTAAGATTGTTCGTCTGATGATTGTAAAGCAGACGATCGCGACCTTTGAAAAGCCATGTGAAGTAATGGGTTAAGTCAAGTTATTGTATTTATATATTCATGGTTTCTTGTTCATCCTCCCATGCATAGAAACGGCTATAAGTGATGTTAACCCTTTCCCCAGATTCAAATGATTTCTTTCCCTCATATAGACGCCTCTGCAGCATACGGCTATTTGAAAACATAGTTTCAAAAGAAGAAATTGCACAAAACATGCAATTTCTCCTTTTGCCACAATGTTTTCCACTTTTAGTCGTAGGTTATCCATTCAATTATAGAGACTTTCCATATTTTGACAAAATATATATGTTCAAAGTCGTCTGCTGCAGAATTGTCGTATCAGGGTAAGGGTTAAGTTCTGTAGCAGACGATTTGTTTTAAAAACATTATGGCAAAAGTAAAAATTGCTCCAAGAGATCCATTTCCCTTTTTGACACAATGTTTTCAACTTCATTCAATAGTTGAATCTTTCATTTATAGAGAGTTTCCATATTCTTTTGTATTTGGGAAAAGGTAAACATTCTGAGATATACAATGTCTTTCTTGCTATACTAACACAAGAAACATTCATCATTCATTTTACCATAACATTCTGTCAGGAATAAGCTGATCAATCAAAATTTGTCCATCCAAGACCCATTATCTGAGAAATTACCTCTTGTTAGATTTTTAGACTAGTCTAAATTCAAGTTCTGATAGTGTCTACTTTTGAAAATGTTATTTGTGAAGGGAAATATTATTTATCCTTTACCAACAATATTTCAATTGTGCATCTTAACAACCATTTCAATTCAAGCTGGTATCGTTTTATGTGTCCAGCCATAAGGAATCTTTTCTCTTTAGGTCATATGTTCGTCCCTCTGTCTGTCTTTCAAAACTTGCAGAGCCCCAGTAGATCATCCGGTAGTGACGCAGGCTGTCAATCAAGGAGTTGTGAGTTCGAACCCAAGCTCTGCCATCGTTCTTTCGGACATTTGACAAAAGTCACTGTGACAAGCGTATGATTCCTCTTCCACCAATGGACTTAATGTCTATGTGGAAAAGCAGCCAGTTGCTTGGAAAGGATGTTATGTGGAGTAAGAAAGTCAGAAAACACATGAGTAGGTGAATGGCTGCTGTGATATGAACGAAAAATTGATGCTCGCTTTAAACCCTAATCAATCAATCTGTCTTTCAATCAATCTATGATGTGTTTTATAGTTACTGGGTATTGGTAGTTACAGAAAAACCTGGTTTTGTTCCTTCATATGTGTAATGTTAGACTTGCTTAAAAACAAAGACATCTGGTAAAAAAGGAATGAACATTATGAGGAAAAGACTTCCCTTCCAAGGATGATGTAGTAAGTCGTCTTAATTTGAAAAAGGTATGAAACATGTTTGATTAATATAACGTTTTAAGCCTTTCCCACCTGCAGATGCATTTTGACGAATCTGCAGCAGAAGCTCATGATGAGCAATTTCCCCTTTGGCCACAATGTTTTCAACTTTATTTAACAATTAAGCTTTTTTTAAAGAGATTTTTCAGGTTTTTTTCACCATGTTTTCAAAGTTGTCTGCTGCAGATTTGCTGTATGTGGGAAAGGGTACACCCTTTGGCTACTGGTGCAGATTTTGTGAAGCCTGTGCCACCTGGTGAGTATAGAGCCAAGTTAGTTCGGCTCTATAGTGTAGGCACTGCACAACTCAACATGTTCATCCTGATAATTCTAGCATTGACTATCATTGAGTCTTTCAAATGCATAGCTGGACAAGTCCATTTTAGAAAATCAGTATAATCCAAGTTAATTGTTTGAAATTTCAGCTATCCTGTAAAAACACCAAGCTGTATAACCCTTTCCAACATACAACAAAATTGCTTGTTTTGAGCAATTTCTTCTTTTGTCACTATGTTTTCAAAAAGTTGTTTGCTGCAGAGGCGTCAGAAATCGTCTATATGAGGGAAATTGATAAAACAAATTTCTTTACGACCCGGAGTGACAGTGTCCAAGGAAAGTTTATGTTTTCATCCTGCCATTGGTGTTAGCCGCTTGACCAATAGATAGACCTCCTCAGTGGAGTAGTGGTCGAGTGTTTGTTAGGTTGCGGAAGTTCACAGGTTTGATCCCCGGCCGGGTCATATTGAAGACTTTAGAATTGGTAGTAATGGCTTTACTCTCCTAGGAGCTTGCGGTTGTGGGTTTAGCATTACAACTCTCTCACTGGTGTCAGGATAAATGGACATTTAAGTATACATACTAGACACCTACAAAGAAAACATTGCGATAGAACGGATAATTTGTGGAAAGGTTGTAAAACATCATACACACCAACTTGTTCAAGTTTACAATCATTAGCTCTCATACGGTGACCAACACTGTCCAGAGGGAGCGAGCTCTTTTCATTCTTGGAAATCGTCATTTGATCACAAAACCCTATGTTGTGGGTACTCACAATAATTGGCTCTGTGAAACGATTCTCTGAATACCCACAACCTAGGGTTTTAGTACTGAGGGAATTGGTTATTTAGATAATACCTCCATATATCTAGACCTGAAGCAAGAAATCTTATTAACGTAGAAAGAATGGTATTTAAGTTAACTTTTCATTCCCCTCATTTAATCCTTTCCCACATATAACAAATCTGCAGCAGACGACTGAAAACTTCTATGAAAAACACAAAAGATCCCTTTAAATGAAAGAACAATAATTGAATAGAGTTGAAAACATGTTGACAAAAGGAGAAATAGATTGTTTTGAGCAATTTCTTCTTTTGTCGCCATTTTTAGCTCACCTGAGCTTTGCTCAAGGTGAGTTACAATATTGTGATCGCCTTTTGTCCGGCGGCGTCATGCGTTGTGCGTCAACTTCTTCTCCTCAGTAACCAGTGGGTCAATTTGGATGAAACTTCACAGAAAGCATCCTCTCAATGACCTCACCAGAAATCCTTCAAATTTTTGGGATCCATGCAAAATTCGGGTTTCCATGGCAACGAAACCGAAAAAACTTAAAAATTCTTCTTCTCCCAAACTGGTTGGCAGATTTTCAAATAATTTTGTAGAAATGTTCCTTGGATGACCCTCTATGCGATTCCTTCAAGCCATGTTGATTGGTCGAAAAACATGGCCGCCAGGGGGGGGGGCTATTTTGCCTTATATGGCTATAGTGAAAACTTAAAAAATCTTCTCCTCCGAAAGTGTCAGGCCGATTTTCAAATAATTTTGTAGAAATGTTTCTTAAGTGACCCACTTTTAGATTCCTTCAAGCCATGTTGATTGGTCAAAAAACATGGCCGCCAGTAGGCAGGGCTATTTTGCATTATATGGCTATAGTAAAAACTTAAAAAATCTTCTTCTCCAAAAGTGTCTGGCCGATTTTCAAATAATTTTGTAGAAATGTTCCTACGGTGACCCTCTATCAGATTCCTTCAAGCCAAGTTGATTGGTCGGAAACTATGGCTGACTCTCTATCAGATTCCTTCAAGCCAAGTTGATTGGTCGGAAACTATGGCTGCCAGGCGGCGGGGCTTATATAGCTAAAGTGAAAAAAAAAATCAGGTGAGCGATTCCAGGGCCATCATGGCCCTCTTGTTTCAAAAAGCTGTCTGCTTTTTGACGCCTCTGCAGCAGACAGCTTTTGAAAACATTATGCGACAAATGAAGAAATTGCTCAAAACAAGCAAATTTCCTTTTGCCACAATGTTTTCAACTTTTTTTCAGTGAATATAAAACTATAAAGGGATTTTCTTTACTTTTGTCCACATGTTTCGAAAGTCGTCTGCTGCAGATTTGTTGTATGTGAGAAAGGGTTAAGTTTTACTATATGAAGTCAAATAAGTGTCGAGCACATAGTTGGTTGATTTTGTTGTGAAAGATCTCATAATAATATTATATACATTCCTTGTTAGATATATATGTCAATTTATCTTGTCATATGATTATAATGAGGTTCTAGGTGTTCAATGTTTCACGCATTGTAAATTGATCTGATCGATGTATACTATTTCACGTCAGAATGATAAAATCACGTGGAAGCACAAGCTATATGAAAAGACGTTTGCCGGTTCATTTAAATGCTTATTATCTTATTTCATCTAATCAAAAGATAAAGTTGGGATATACATTATGTAAATGAATAGATTGGTTGGAGGCAAGGTGGACAAATGAACTAAAGAAACATTTTTGACTGCTTGCCATATATCTTTGAGACATTGTTTGTAAATTTTTATTGTTTTGAAAGGCGATATAACATTTAAGTTATGTTCTGTCACACTGGGAGTTACCTTAAGAGCACTTTTTATTGTTGTTGCTTATATAATACAGTGATTGTTTCGGGGATTTTATGTGCAAGTACTGGTATTTTTCATATTCTATTATAGTTTTTTTTAACTGATGAAAATATAGTTGAAAAAGGAGACTTAATCATTTGATGATACAGTATCACAAATTATCTTAATGTTCTGTAAATATCCCTGTCCCACCTGCAGTTGCATTCTGATGACTTTTGAAACATTGTGGCCAAAGGAGAAATTGCTTAATTCGAGAAATTTCTCCTATTCAAGCCATAACGTTTTCAATTCTTTACAAAGAAGCTGTTTAAAATGTTTTTATTTGCTATAGATTTGTTGTAGATGGGAAAGGGTAGACATAAAACTTTTGTCCTTTACTTTCAAATGTTAAACCTTTCGCTCATATAGACACTTTCTGACACCTGCAGCAGACAGCTTTTTGAAAACATAGTGACAAAAGAAGAAATATTGCTCAAAACGAGCAATTTCTCCTTTTGCCACAATGTTTTCCACTTTTAGTCATAGGTTATCCATTCAATTATAGAGATATTCTATTTTTTGACAAAATATGTTCAAAGTCGTCTGCTGCAGAATTGTTGTATGACGGAATTTTGGGTTAAACAGTCCAATGTAAGTTTATGATGACATTGGGGTCAACCTGTTCCTTTGAGGACGAAATACTTAAAATGCAAAAATACTATGCAAATTAGATGGCTTGTTTGTCATTTTTATCACATGAAATTTTTAATGTATTACCATATTTATAACTGAAGATGTTGTACTCGGTGTAATAAATAACCTAGTTCATCCGTCAAATTTAAAAATTGGAATATTATATAGTGTGGAGTAGTAAGCAGGAACACTAATAAAGTGATGGGAAAAAGTGCGTAGGATCATGTTTATCATTTTAAATACATTGAAAAGCAGCTTAAAAGCTTCATTGCTGTCATGTAAAAATAAAAGCATTGCCAAATTTCTTTTTTAAAAAGACTAAAAAATTATCATTTATAAAATAACTCGAACCTTTCCCATAATACACCAAATCTGTATCAGACGATAAGGCAAAAATAAGGAAGAGTTGTGTATTTATTAAAGTATATTTATTGAATCGAGTTGAAAACATATTCAGTCTCCCACATTATGGGTGAAATTTTTCTCAAATCTGCAAATGATAAACAGTTAGCTTTTAGGCTATTAAATGCCAGCATCAATTACCCATGGGTCATTAGACTATTAATTTTCTTGATAAGGTGATTAAATTGCCAAGATGTTTGTCTGACCGGTATATGACTGTGGGCTGTGTTCTCAGGGCATGCACATTGCATTTGTTAAAGAAGTACTGAAAGTACTGCTAACGAATTATTTTGAAAATGTAATTAATAATTGCATTTGATCATGTTTTTTGTTTGTTTTAAACTTGCTTTAAAACTTAGTAGTTTTTTTAGCTCGACTATTCGAAGAATATGAGAGCTATAACAGTCACTTGTGCGTCGGCGTTGGCGTTGCAACTTTGGTTAAATTTTGAAACTTCACTCACTTATTGGACATCATCAAATGACCTTGCAGGACAAGTCCCATAACTCTGACTGTGGGCTGTGTTCTCAGGACATGCACATTGCATTTGTTTAAGAAAGAAGACAAGATAAAGTAGATGTAACACATCAATGTTGCCGGAAATCCATACTGCAGTTATGCATAACACTTACATTATAGTAGATGAAAAAAACACTTATCAACTAAAGGGCATATTGGAACATCAGGGGTGGGGTCAAGTGAAAATGTATCATAACTTGCATTTTTTTTGTCAACGAAGTGAATGTCTTCGTAAATAAGACAAAAAAACACAATTGCGAGTCAAAATAAGGTAACTGCAAATACTTAAAACATCGGATTATTTATTTCATTTTAGATGTGTCATAATCACAATTGTAATATGTTCAAGACATTTAAATTTGTTTTTTTCTAATAATAACTCTCCCCCATGTCATTTCCAAAAAGCTATTAAAAATAGAAGTCGCGGGCTTCTGCCCGGCGACTAATAACAACAAGGGCACCGCAAAGCGGATGCATCCCCTCGGCTTTCAATCATCACATTGAGTTCTCTTGTGATCTAAATATTTAAGTCCAATTGTTGACTTCGATCTTTGACCTATGACCTTGAATCAATAGGCTTCAAAATATTGTCACAAACTAACTGTATGCCAAGTTTGGATAAGATCTGTCAAGGAATGGTCAGTGTAGAGTGGTGACAAGGTTGCCACAGCTGAGATATATTGTAAGTTCAATCAAGTTCAATTTTGGGCATGACCTTTGACCTATGACCTTGAAAACCAATAGGCTTCAAGACATATCATAAACTAACTGTATAATAAGTTTTATTAAGATCGGTCAATGAATGGTCAGTGTAGAGTTGTGACAAGGCTGCCACAGCTGAAAATATTGTAAGTCCAATTTTGAGTTTGACCTTTGACCTATGACCTTGAAAATGAATAGGCTTCAAGATATTATCATAAAGTAACTGTATACCAAGTTTGGTTAAAATCTGTCAAGTAATGGTCAGTGTAGAGTGGTGACAAGGTTGCCAAGTGCAATTTTGGGCTTGACCTTTGACCTATGACCTTGAAAATCAATAGGCTTCAAATATTATCATAAACTAATTGTATAATAAGTTTTATAAAGATCGGTCAAGGAATGGTCAGTGTAGAGTGGTGACAAGGCTGTCACAGCTGAACATATTGTAAGTCCAATTTTGAGCTTGACCTTTGACCTATGACCTTGAAAATCAATAGGCTTCAAGATATTATCATAAAGTAACTTTATACCAAGTTTTGTTAAAATCCGTCAAGTAATGGTCAGTGTAGAGAGTGGTGACAAGGTTGCCACAGCTGAAAATATTGCAAGTCCAATTTTGGGCTTGACCTTTAACCTATGACCTTGAAAATCAATAGGCTTCAAGATGTTACCATATACTTACTTTATACCAAGTTTGGTTAAGATCTGTCAAGAAATGGTTAGTGTAGAGTGATGACAAGGTTTGTTACGGACAAAAAAATATTGCAAGTCCAATTTTGGGCTATTTTGGGCTTGACCTTTGACCTATGACAAGGTTTGTTACGGACGGAAGGACACACATACATACATACATACATACATACGGACGGTCCCGTTACTATATCCCTTTCTCGCTTACTTCGTTACCGAGGGGATAATAAGGACTGTACCTCATACATTATCTTTCTGAAGCACATAGTGCAGTTACAATCCATCTTAACAGTTGATCAGCTAATATGTACACATTTTATATGATCTTTTAAAATCCATTTGTGATAACTGGGGAGCCCAGGGCTATAATTTGAACAATCTTGGTAGAGGTCGACTAGACGAAGCTAATATCAAATATCAAAGGCATGGGCCTTCTACTTTCAGACAAGAAGATTTTTAAAGCTTTTTCCCTATACAAGTCTATTTTAAACCAGTGACCCTAAGGGAGGGGCCATTTTTGACCACATGGCTATAATTTAAACAATCTTGGTAAAGATCCACTAGATGAAGCTACTTACCAAATATCAAAGGCCTTAGCCTTCTACTTTTAGACAAGAAGATTTTTTTCCCCTATACGAGTCTATTTTAAAAAAAAAAGAGACACCAAGGGAGGGTCAATTTTGACCCCAGGGCTATAATTTGAACAATCTTGGTAGAGGTCCACTAGATGAAGCTCATACCAAATATCAAAGGCCTTGGCCTCCTACTTTTGGACAAGAAGATTTTTTAAAGTTTTTTCCCTATACAAGTCTTATGTAAAACAAGTGATCCCCTGGGAGGGGTCATTTTTACCCCCAGGGCTATAATTTTAACAATCTTGGTAGAGGTCCACTAAATAATGCTACATACCAAATATAAAAAGGCATGGGCCTTGAGACTACTTTCAGACAAGAAGATTTTTTAAGTTTTGGTTAATTTATCCTTTTTTTGTTGCCGTGGCAACCAAAGTTCTCAATGGAACTTAAGTCTTTGAACACTTTTGAAAGAGGGCCACCAAAGGAACATTCCTGTGAAGTTTGGTTGAAATTGGTCCTGTGGTTAAGCCGGAGATGATGTTTAAAGCTAAAAGTTAACGATGGACAAAAATGTATCAGAATAGCAAGAATCGATCTAACAAGAGCTGTCGGAGGACAGTGCGCTCGACTATTTCTCCGCTTATTTAAGTTACTGAGATAATGGACTCGAACGTAGTTGCATGCAAAACATTAACCACAATTTCTTAAAGAGTGATAATTTGCATTATAGAGTTATTTAACATAATAATATACATAGGTGTGATAGTTGGGTAGGGTTGTAGAAAGTGTCAATGCAACGCATCAAGTAAATACTGAGATATGGACTCTTAATGTAGTTGCACGCAAAACTTTAACCAGAATTTCTTAGTAAAAAAAGGGCCATAACTTGCATAAATTGCAGGATCGAGTTATCTGACTTGATAATCTACATAGGTGTGATCGTTGGGTAGGCGTGTAGAAAGCTTCAATGCAATACATGTAGTATTTAGGTACTTGCATGTAAAACCTTAACCAAGGTGTGACGTAGACGCCGACGCCAGGGCGAGTAGTACAGCTCTCATATTCTTCGAAAAATGCAAGTGGGGAAATTGAATATTATTTGGGGACCGATGCACATTTTTCACGCCTTGCAGACCTTCCCTTTGTAACGGTTAAGAAACAAAAACGTTGCATTGACGACACTCCTCAATATGGTGCTCGTAGAAAAAGAATGCTTACCTCCACTCCACAGGGAAAGAAGTTACTTGACTGAATTCAAACAGGAAGCCCATGTAGGACCTGTATCGCTTTAATACCTTATTTCTTTGACTGGTTATAATGATAGCC